>SMGT01009382.1:46534-80462 GCA_004794575.1 Lanistes nyassanus
CAGTTCCTGGAATTTTCAGAATTGTTGGTTGGTTGGTTGGTTGGTTGGTTGGTTGGTTGGTTGGTTGGTTGGTTGGTTGGTTGGTTGGTTGGTTGGTTGGTTGGTTGGTTGGTTGGTTGGTTGGTTGGTTGGTTCCTTCCTTCCTTCCTTCCTTCCTTCCTTCCTTTGTTCGTTCATTAGGGGGGAGGAGAGAAGAAAAAAAGGAAAGCCTGCTCGCTTATAAGTGATCTGCGATTTATTTTGTCGAAATAAATGTTACCTTGCTTATAAACAAGTAGAGAAACTCCATTGTCTTATAAAATAGATGAGAGGCAAAAAGAGAAAGATAAAGAAAGAGAAAAGGGGAAGAAAGGAAACAAAAGAGAGGAACAGGTGTAGAGATTGTGGATGGGGCAAGAACGAGAAGGATGTGAGGTGGGAACCACAGACAGGCAGGCAGCCCGAGACTGTGCGTTAATTCATCTTGAAGCCTTAGAATCCCACTAGAAAGAATGAAGAAAAAGAAAGTAAAAAAAAAAAAAATAGAAAGTGGAGATTCGATTTTGCATTTGGTTCCGTTTCAGTGTGGAGAGATAAGAAAAGTTGTGTTGTTTTATCGTTTGTTTTATTTACATTCTTTTATCATAATTCAACGCTAGTATCCGATATGTGATTATCACTCTTCTGATAGACAAACATTTAAAGTTATTGAGATCTCGCTGAAATAATCTACGTCCGTTGAATTATGCATTGAAGTAGTCGATGATGACAAGTTCAGGTTTTCCTCCCGCCCAGAGATTAGTTGTGATTATTTAGTGGTCAGAAGGATTAACGTTTTTGACAAAGGTGGTATTAAAGTGGAATGACAGCTCCTTAAATATTAGACAGTATATTTCCCATTCATTTTGTGATAAACATTTTAGATCGGATGGGGATATATTTCTGGTGGAAAACGAAGAAACAGTTAATTATCTAATGCCATAAAAAGGAATGAAGCAAAGAAAAGGCAAAGAATCATGCGTTTTATCGATTAGTACAAAACGCTAATGGCGAGTTTTTGTAAATTAGCTGTTAACGAAACACCAGTCGTGACAAGTAATTGTTAATGACACGCATCACGTCAGGTAATGGACAGGAAGGAAGCGAGCGGATGAATTCAGTTCGCCGGGTTCACGTGACTAGACAAACTTCTAAAGGATTATCTTCAAAAAAGTAAAAGTGACTAAGATTATCGCTTATTTTAAAAAAACTCGACGCCGCTGTTTGATTTTGTGTTCGCCATATTTTTCAGGTTTGAGCGTGTTTCTAATCCGGTGACCAGTAGGTGAAGTGTCCTTCTGGCGTCGTTTTACTCCACATGTACAACTTAAATCCGTTCAAAATACACAGGGGAATTCAATATGTAGCTACATTTTTGTGCATCATGTTTTGAAACCCCCTCTCCCAAATAAAAGTTTTAAATATATTTAGAGTATATTTGATGTGACGTGCCTGCGTTGAGACGTCGCTTGTCAGTTGCATAACCTTCGCGATGGTACAGGTTTTTAAGGACCTCGCTGCCTCTGGGAACCTAATGCAAGTTATTGATTCGGACAGCAGTGCTACGGCAAGGAAATGGGTGTCCCCAGTCAATAGCGTAAGGAGACAATAGCTTTTCTTTCTCAAAAGCTCGTCTTCTGGGGAAACTGTGAATATTATACTATGACGTGTCTGGCTTTGAAACAAGGTTTCCAAGATCTAGACATAAAAAATCAAGTAAATTTTCCAGTATGTTGATGAATTCTTGAAACCATGAATGTAAAAAAAAATTTTAATGTGTGCATCATAGATGTTTCAGAGATCCAGTGTGGAAAATCTGTCGGTGAGATTTTCTTCATCAAAGTCGGCTAAAGGGATAGGAAATCCTTCAAAAAATCATCCAGCGGATGTAATGCTCTCACACCTTTGAAGCCATTACATAAGTCAGCTATTATGTGTGTTCATACGTACTTCTCCATTCACAGGAGCTCCTTTCCCATGTGTATTTTACGTGCTAAAAGGGGACAGGAGCGCATTGCGACCGACTATAGTGGGTTGAACTGCCATCATTGCTATGAGTAATTTCGATCAGATCAAGGACTTAAGCATAAGAATAATTAAAAGTCTTTCAACAACTACAACTTATTCGATTTCCTCGGTAATGAACAGTTTTTAACTTACCATCGTCTCTATGTTTTCCTCGATGCCTTGACCCTTCTCCATGACGCAAAAGATGGCTGCTTTGCCATATGATGACGATAATGATGATATAACAGATGCAAATGATGAATGCAGGAATCACAAATACCGCTATTGCAATAGGCGTCAGATAGGCCTGAAACAGTCGGAACACTTTATGCTCGTAGAAAGATCAGAAGTTTCTTCACACGGTGCTAGGACAAGGAATGGTTAAAAACTGTGGACCGGGAACCATACCTCTAACAAGCTGCGGCTATGGAAGGCAGATCTTTCAAACAAGCTTTGAAGAGTTTGAACACACATCTGTCTGTGTTGACACAAGCTGACCTTGCGCCAGTGTAGTAGCGCAGAAGGGCACTAGCGCAAATGACTATTTTATGAGGAACTACGTGCGCAATTCAGCGCAGTGGTAAGAAGAAAGGATCACAGAAAAGAAGGGAAAAGTGTACGTTCGCACCTGCCATTGCCATGCTTCAGTAAAGTCTATGATGCACATGGGACCGCCGAACTGTGTGTCCACTCGAAACAACACAAGGCCGGGTATGGCGAACAGAAATGAGAACACCCAGGCCGTGGAGACGAGGATCTTCGCCCGCAGCCCTGTACATATAAAATACAAAATTTAATTTGAATGCAGGTGAATATCACTCACTCACTCACTCACTCACTCACTCACTCACTCACTCACTCACTCACTCACTCACTCACTCACTCACTCACTCACTCACTCACTCACTCACTCACTCACTCACTCACTCGCTCACTACAAAGAGACAGAAGGAGGCGGAAACTAAGAATTAGGTGGAGAAGCAAAGAGTGGGAAACAAAGAAGGAGAGAGAGCATGAAGAACACAGTTACAGGCAGGACAAAAACAGTGATAGAAAAAGCAGCGATGCATCTGACCACAGTGGAACTGTTAGCCGAGGAACGCGAAAGGATAAGCGTGCCCAGAGAGAGAGAGAGATAAGATTACGTGCGTTCATAAATTTTTCACCGTTTCTTTTTATTTCGTTTCATTTGCTTCTTCTTCTTTGGTGTAAACATATCAGTGCTCTAACTCTGGCTCCATACATCGCGAGCTTTTGTTTCTAAAGGTTGTCCCGTAGCCTTAAGGAGTGAGACTCTATGAACCCTCACCCCAACTCCCTTATCTGTAGGTGAAATGGGGAAACTGTGCTGGGGCTCACGGGCATCGAACCACCTCCTCCAGCTTTGGAGGACAGCGCTCTAACCACTAGGCCATCCGCTTCCTCTTTTTATTGTGAGTCTCATCTCACACGCCTAATCTATCTCAGCCCATCAGAGGCGAAGAGACTATGGGGGAACAAATCTGACCAAGGTACAAAAAATACATACATACATACATACATACATACATACATACATACATACATACATACATACATACATACATACATACATACATACATACATAATTGCGGTCTACTTACAGCTGCCACTGAACTGCATGGGTCGAGCCACCGCGTCCAGTCTGTCGATACTGAGGGCAACCAGCATGTACGTTGACGCGTACATGATTGACACCTGTCACAAGGCACAGGGCAGTGAATCCTCGGCGTGATAGTCAATGTTAGTGTTTCCTTTTGAGACTAATTGTTCCTTTTTAATTTTTCGCATCCACCCACGCACAGCCAGCATACGCGTCCAAATGTGTGTACAGATGCACACACAATTATACACATTCACGCACGCACGTGCGCATACTCAAATACAGGGTATTTTTCTGTCTAGGATCCTGGGAAGGATTTAGCGAGTTACGAAATCTTTCGAGAAAAGCAGAACCCCACCTCACCGCACTTTTTCAAAAACTGTTTCACACAAAACAGATCCTTTTTTTTTAACTCCGAGGATATGTCGTTGTTTACTGTCAAGAATTTATGGCCAATTTTACATCGTGTCCAACACTGAATGCCGATAGTAATGTCTAAGCTGCTCCTGTGGCGTTAGTAAGCAAGTGCATAAATCATATGTTACGATATATCGTGAAATAACCCCATGTGTACTTAAAATTTTATCTTCTCTGTCAGTGACCGCCAGCACAAGTTACGAGGTGTTCATAACAGCTGTGACCTTGATAAAGCTTTCGAGCGGCCATGATAAATTGTGTACGCGCTCCCATTACGATGTCTGCGTGCACCGTGACAGAGTTGTTCGCGCTTTCCACTTACAGGAAGCAGGCAGACTTCATAATCTCCCTTGGGATAGCCTAATCTTGATCGTGAGTACTGCTGGAAGTTTTGATATATATATATATATTACTACCGATGTCATCATTGACACAATTACGGGACCGTACTTTATGGGAAGTGATAATTCCGCGTTAACATCGGTCTCACAGAAGAGACCACACAGGGGTAAGATAAATCTCCTTTTCTGTTACGTTCTAAGCTCTAAGATCATCGCGTCACAAAATGAGCAGCACTTGAATGTATTATCTGCCCTTGCCAGCGGCGCGAACAAGTGCTAAAAATGAAGGAAGGTCTTGAACACGACGTACCAGAGACGCAATGGGCAGGCAGAGGCAGGAACGAGAAGGCATTGTGGCTCATCAAAAAAAGTAATGTTCAAAAACTTTTGCAGCAAGTGTCACTTCTCAGAATCCGTCCCTTTTTTGCGTCTATTCCTTCGGGTGCTGTGCGTGTGTTGATTTTGCATTCCTTGAAGGCTTTTTGGTCTGGTTTGGTTTTGTTTTGTTTCCTGAAGGCAGTTGCGGGTCACAAAAGGCTTTTTCGCCTTAACGACCATCCTTGAGATACATTTAAATGCACTCCATCAACCCAACATGTGTCCGCCCATGTCATTCCCCCCTGTCATCCGCGCCGTTTCCTTTTTTTTGGGGGGTGGGGGTCGTGTTTTTTTTTGCCTCTCCCCTGTCTGTGTACCTCGCTGCCTTTCTTTGCACACCCACCTTTAGTGCTAATCAGAATTCTTCACAGGACACGTGCGGGGGAAAAAGAGAAACATGTTCAAGTTTTTAAACTAAAGGGATTCTGAGTGAAACGCTCTTACTCCTTAACAGGTTAATTTGAAGAGTGATCAGTAATCAGCTTTTATGCATGATAAGTTTTATTTTTATAATTTAGACATGTCGGATACTTTTTTTCTTCACGAGATCATTTAACTCCCCTCTTTCATCTTTCCTTCCTCGCTGTCCATTACCTCCATTTTTCTCCTGCTTCTTTTTCTCGCTTCTCCTTCCCTATCTCTCACAAGCCTCACTCTCTTTTAGAAAACACACACACACACACACTGTACCTACTCACACACAGATACACACATACGCAAAAATATCCATGTAGATATGTATCTATAAACAGTGTAATTTTATACAGTCTGACAGGGAGAAAAACTCTTTGGGTTGTTATGACATACCTGAGTAAACTTGTGTATCCTGCACATGGCGTCACCAATATACCAGTAGGTAGTCAGCTTGTGTACAAGGTCAGACAGCACAACAAGCGGTCCCGTCAGAAGATCTGTCAAAATGTTTTAACATCCTTTTCTCGCAAGAACAGATCATACAATACTTCGATGCCAGCATTCTGTACTCTTACTTCTACTATTTAACACTCTAGCTAGCTTGCGAAATAGTTAAGGTTAGAAAAAGGAAAACATTTCTCTACTCTTGCTTTATAGCGAATTTTAAGTCTGCGTCAAAACATACGTAACATCTTGAGCTCCAAAGGGGTGCATGTCTCCATAAATAAACATCAATTATTAAGTCAGCAAAAACGGAACTGAGCCAAGCTAAATTATACGATAGACGACACAGACGATAGACAGTTCCGGGGCATGACCCCTTCGTCAGGACGACACGAACACAAATAGACAAAGGCAAAAACGGGCAGAAACAGATGAAGGCAAAAACAAAACACAAGCACTTGGGTTGAGCGGAGAGAAGTGAAAAGTCCGGCGTGGTGTAAAACTGCTGGGACAAGCGAGGCTCGCATTAAACAGCACGTAAAAGCTCTAATTCACTGGAGCCAATCAAATGATGAGCTCTAGTTAAGATGTGTAAAAAGCGGAGCCAATCAAATGGCAAGCTACATTTCGCAGGTCTTTCCGGGGGCATTGGGGGAGAGGAGGGAGAGAAGGATGTTTCGGGGTTAGGGGAAGGGTAAGGGGTGGAGTTAGGGTGGTGGCTCGGGGTAGGGGTTAGGCGGGGGTTAGAGGATGGGTGGGGTGGGGTATAGGCAGTAAAGATCTTCCAGGAAACTGCAACATTTTCAGCGGTGACCCTAAGAGAGTAGCGGGGAAGGAGAGGGAGGCATTGGGGCTGTCGTGGGAGATTATTTACAGAGGGAGTTATAGTTGCTAAAGGAAAGTGAAGAAACAGGTATCCGTCTCCTTTTTACTGTCAATTTTCTGTGTCGTCTATCGTTTAATTTAGCTTTTTTCAGTCCGTTTTTAACTTGGATTTATCTCCAAGCGAGTCACTTGTTCCTTTTTATCAATTATTTAACGAAATATAAAAGACTTCCAAAAAGAAAATGTTATACAATTTGTACTTGGTATGTCATTTGTCTTCAGGTTAGGACGACATCTGCGAATGAAGGATATTTTCCAAACTGAGTATGCTTCGTTATATGAAATCCTCCGTTTATGTTACGAGTAGTTCGTCATATCTAAATGTCGTTTCTCGTCATGTTTTTACCACGGACACACGTAGGAATCAACATCTGGAAAAGTAATCACGTTACAGATTGAGACTGGAAGGGAGGGGGAGCAGGGAGATTAGGGGGGAGCAGACGGCAAAGTAGCAACGATGGAGGTGAAAGAGTACAAATAAGATGGACACTCTCGCTCATCGAGACAGGCGGAGTTGTCTTCCCTGAACCGATCAACACAGACGAGTGAGCAGCAACAGCTCTACGAATTCTTGGAATGGACAGAATGCAAGAACATTCATGTACTGTTGGTAAGTGGAAGGAACGTTTGGGTTCTGTGTAATTCTGAAGAGTATTCTTGTTTTTAAAACATTGCTCTCGGCAATCCAGAAAAAGATAGAATAAAAGCAATACTGTACATGACAGATTTGTAAATGCATGCATCCATAATTACCAACCCATACATACATAAATACACCAGTAGAGAGCAGATATAGCATGGACAGAAAGTATAGAAAACATAGTAAATATAGCTAACGTGACCTTTGTCTTTACTACAGTATAACTATGTTCAGAGATGTCCTTGGTGTGTTCAAAGTGCCAAGACAGGCTGCTGAGGCTGTTTTGGGGGAACCGAGTGTTTTATTTTGTGCCCGCAGCTCGGAGTGATTGGCCGTCACTGTGTTCTGAGGTGTGGCTAATCGTTCTAACTCGCCTATGGGGAGGGCCAGTTAGTTCCTGACGCTTTCTCCACCTTTTGTCTGCTTCACGGGACACTCTGTCAAGCTTTCGGGCGTTTGATCGAGAACTCGCTGGTATTGTGCACATGCGCAGGACGTGACGCAACAAAAGTACAAGGAGCGTTTCTTAACTTTCCTAGAATCTGAGAATTTGCTCTCTTCACGCAGGTTGACCCGAATTCTGGATGGATAAAAAAGGTCTCCTCATGTTGTCAGCACTTTTCCTTCCCTCTTCCACCTTCCATTTTCAAATTCGATTGCTTTAAAGAGTTTTTTTTTAATCCAGACACACGCCCTTAACAGTTTTTAGAAGAGTTCTCGAATCCTGTTTGAGATAGCTAATGAACACTGCTTTTTATGTGATTCTCGTATCAAGCTTCGAGCAATATGTTATGAAATATGTCTGGTGGAAAAAAGCCTGTATACATGTATGTCTCCATGCGTGTGTACGTAGGTGTTAGTGTCAGGGCGGTCTTGCATGTGTGTAGTCCCCTGCATCCCTGCGTGTGTGCTGTGCGTGTATGAATGCGCCTTCCCGCTCGTGTGGCTTAAAGCCAGAGCATATGCGCGTTTGACTGTGTGCCACTTGCGTTAGAGTAAATGAGGGAATGGCTGCAGGGTGCCGTGCTAATGATAAGAAACGTAGATGCATGATGTTTACTTGGGTGTTTAAAAGAGTAGTTTTGGGAAATGCGCGCGCGCGCGCGTGTGTGTGTTGCTGTTGTTGTTGTTTATGGGCGTGCTCGTAGACGACATACAAGGACCCCATAGTACCCGACAAACTTTCCGACGGTCAACTCTTTAATGAAATGTTACATACGCTAAGAAGACATTTCTGCACACATCATAACCGGCGGCCCGCGCTTTGAACGCTACCCGGAATGGTTTGGAAACTAGTGTGGCTTGAGAACAATCTCAAATTAGGAACGAACAGAAACGGAGTTTACGTTTTCTTACTGAAAGAGACAAATGTGCAACAAGAGACGAAGACAGATCTTACCACACACTGCCAGGTGCATGATGAAAAAATTCATCCGGGATCTTCGCCTCTCGCGGGACATAGAAATAGCGGCGAGGACAATGGCGTTGCCCGCTACGATCAAGATGAACAGCACCACCAGGAATCCGATCTGAGCATCCTGCAGGGACAACACAGACACACCTCTTTAGTCCCAGTGACCCACCCTCATTCACTTTTACTTTCACTCTCGACCAGCCCCATTTGTTACATTTCGGCATGCTTTCCAGTAGATCTCGCTCCGTTTTCGTCACTATTTCGCTTTCTGTCGAACTCACTTAATTCAAGCGTTCCAGCCACGGGTTTTCTCGCTTTTACTCCATTCCTGGTTTGGAGTCGAGTCTCTCCATTCCAGACATAGTGTGAATCAATTCATTCACAGCGTTACGTGAACTAATGAGATAAGTCATTCCTGTCTGACTTCTGTGAGCCTCGTGAATAGAAGGAACGCTTAGGTATTCCTATCGGCAGGCGGATGGTAAAATGTGGACGAGTCAGCTTCTATGCAGTAACAAAAAAAATCAGTGGATTATTTAACCGACAGCTCGCGACTGCTTTGTAGAAATATTAAAATTAGCCGAAGTGGTTTACTTCTACTTGGAAAAAAAAATACCTGGGGAAATGTACTGTTGTGTACCATGTCTTAACAACCGAAAGGCCTTTTCCTTGGGCAAAACGTCAGCCTGAACTTCCCTCAGACATTTGCAGACGCATGCCAGCGAGCAGAACAATGCCGCAGGAAACAGGGGAGCTGTCTGAACATAGGGCTAGAGGGACGATGAATATAATCAAAGTCCACGGGTCGCTTTTTGTCTGAGTATGGGGAGTGGAGCAGAGAGTATAACCAGCATAGTCCGCTAGCTGCCCCTGGACAGAAGTCAGCAGAGTGCAAGTAATCGTTCTGTCGGGGGAGGGGGAAGGGAGCTTTCACATGTGCGAAGGACGGAAGCTAAAGGAATGTTCGTAAACTTTATTTGGGCAACAGATTTTACACATCCAGCGGTCAGATAATGCAGGATGGATTCCATTTGACGAGTGCGCGCGTATTATATTTTACCTTCCTACTTTGTTTCTGCGTAAAGGAATCTGACAGTGTTTTACATGCTGCAGGTGGGTCTGGGAGGTCGTCAGAAATGAGAAAGTTCAATTCTTCGCCACAGCGCATGCGCAGTTGAAAATAACCCATTTGAAACAAATAATCTAATCACTTCTGATGAAGTACTATGTCTCGGTGTCCTGATCTTCTCACTCGCTCATTCGCTACTCTTTCGTTAAATATATCTCTGCTCTTCCGCTGTCTTTCGTTAATGTATTTTTTTCTCTGCCATCCACTGTCTCGCCTTTTCTCTCTCCCTTTCTCCTCTTGCTCTCTCTCTCTCTCTCTCTCTACTCGGACGCACGCACGCACGGAATTACACATGTTCGTACTAAAGATCACACAAGCAAGTGCCACGTTGTGTACTTCCTCTTGACGAAGCGCCGAAATAGTGCCCTAAACACAGCATCACACGTTATAGGCAACAGAGACCCCACCTTGTAATACTCTACTTCTTCATGAAGTAGATCCGTCAGGTTGTCCGACGCGTTCAAGACGTGTGTATGATTGTCTGCGATCAATGGAAGGTTGGCTGTGACGCCGGTGTGGTAGTCCAGTGTTGTCGCTGTGGGCATTTTCGCTGTGGTCAGTAGTCAACGTGATGCCATTGTTGCACGGCCATTGCTCTCGTCAGACGAGGTCACCAGACTCCGGCCGATCAACGCCGCATATCTGTGAAAAGTCACACATACAGTAACTGAGCTGGTGTGGGCGGGGGAGGGGTAAACTAGAGGGACAGTTTGGCAGTGATCTCGCATGTGAGTTGTGTGTGTGTGTGTGTTGGGGGGAGGGGGTGGATGTGACTCGGTTACTAAGCTGCGGTCTCAAGCCTCTACCATAACGCTTGCCGCAAACTGGAAATGGAGGACAGGCGGTTCGGGGGACGGCCATGGCCACTTGACAAATTTACGTCCGTGATATCATCCATGGCCGCTCCTGGATTCAAACCTGCCTTCTTTGACACACCGGTGGTATGCTTTTAGGAATTAGCTATCCTGCTCATCTCCTGCCACCTCCAGGTACCGATTCTAGAACCAGCACTGAAAAATACAGGCGACAAATGCTTTGCTTTCAATAAAATCGTAATGCGTTGCATTGTTTCAAGCTTTTGGTAGAAGATAGTTGCAGGCATGAATACTGTTAGATTTCTAAAAGCTGAAGACGGTGTCATTAAAAAAAATTCCGAAGGCGTAAAAACATCAGTGTTATTGTACAGCAGCTAACGGGTCTATCTGCAAGTTCTGAAATAAAAAAGGACAGAAAGAAAATGCTAGAAAGACAGGCTGAACGACCTGACAGACAAAACAATACGGCTAGAAAGAATGAAACAACTAGAAATATTGAAGGAAACGGCTAGAAAGACAAGACGAAAAGACTAGAAGTATAAGGTGAAACGACTAGAAATACTGGAGGAAACGACTAGAAATACTGGAGGAAACGACTAGAAATACTGGAGGAAACGACTAGAAATACTGGAGGAAACGACTAGAAATACTGGAGGAAACGACTAGAAAGGTTCCTGAAACACTCAGGCCCTGCAGTAGTCATAGTGACAATAGGTAAGTATTCACACAACCATGTCTCTCTCCTCCTCTTATCTGTTCACTTTCCTGTTCTCCCTTTTCTTTTTCTACCTTTCTACCTTCCTTTCCCCAACCCTTGCTTCACTCTGTTTCTCCTCCCTCCCTCCCTCTCTCCCACACAATCCCGCTCTCTCGCGCCATAATACATAATTCCATTCTCAACACAACACCCACTCCCACATACCCACCCTGTACAAAACAACACAAAGATGCACAAACCCACCCACCCTCCACACACAATCCACCCCCACCATCACCCCCTCCTCCCACGCACACACTATGTTTCACCGATGTCACAAGAGACAAGGAAAAGCCACGGTTGTGAAAATAGGCAGGAGTGTAGGAGGTTGTGTCAACAAGCAGACGGAGATGGAGGTAAGCTAAATGATTACAAGCAGACGATAGTATAGCAGGAAGTGGAGGACGATAGGCCAGCTTGCTTACTCACTTTTCAGCTTCTGAACGTTTTTGTGGGCAGAGTGGGCAGAGTGGGCAGAGTGGGCATGATGGGAGTGGCGTGGCTGGTAAAAGGTCAAGCGGGCTTTGCAGTTTTGAACAATCGGCTTAGTTTCGCAACAGGCCAGGCGATGTCTCCAGACCCAAAAATCAGTAAGCTGATCTGATTAATTTCCTTGGCCGTGTAGCAGACGTTAAACGTTGGATATCTGATGCCTTCCCTGAGTGTTTTCTTTTGATTGCGATCTCAGGAATTTGACAAACAGCTGTTGTTTTGTGCTAGATGCAACTAATACGTCTCAAATGTCTCTTTCGAATAGAAACTTACTGTACCCAAATGTCACAGGCTTAGGCAGTTTCGGATGAGAAAATGATTAATTTAATTGAAATCTGGCTCTCCTAATCAGAAGATGACGAGTGCAGCTAAGGAGACGCAGGTGCCAGCTGCAGAGATCTGCATTGAAAATATAGATTTAGAACAATCCTAGTCCGCTAACGGGTCTAGCTGCGAGTTCTGAGATTGAATACCTACACTCAACACTTCGCGCAGATGTGCGTTCAGGCGTAGCGATAATGCAAGTCTCTCGTACATGCCCCAAACCGACACTTACGCGAAATATGAGCGCATTTCGTGGATTATGTGCGTTTCTTATATCCGTGAACGCACATTTCCGTACAGTATTTTCTGTCTCCCTCTTCTATACACCCTCCCTCTCCCAACTTCCCTTTGTGGCGAGTATTTTTTCTGTCTTTATCGATCTCCAAAAGTTAAACCTGTCTCCACCCCTGGTGATCGACATCGCTCGTGCGTGCGGAATTCGGTCAATCTTTGCTGAAATAAAAAAATGTATTAAAAATGCTAACTTTGATTTCTCCCAAGCATATCTACGGAGAACAGCTCGAATGTCTTTGCCCTAACAGTGTTTGTGGCTACAGTGTTTTATCTGCCTGTTTTGCTCAAACTAGAGGAAAGTGCTTTCACACTGCGGTGATTTCACATGTGGGGATGGGATCCTATTGCTCAATGCTTGATTTTTTTGTCCAGTATCTGATGCAGCTTTATATGTTGTAAATATACACCTTGAGAATTAGGTTTCCTGGTGCTTTGTGCCGTTGTCGCATTGTTCACTCCAATCATCACCCGAGCGCTTCACATTCAGTCCTCGAAGCATCATGTTTTTTTAAGGGGTAGAAATGAATTGCCATTTTTCTTGAAGCTTCGGGTAGGTTTTGAAACTTTAATCCAATTAAAGCGAAAAAGGCAATAGCAAACTTTTCATATGTATATGTTATGCAATTCTGGTTCCAAAAATACGTCTACTTTATGTATTTGCATCAGTATTGTACTGTATTGTATTGGACGCCTGTATTGTATTGGACGCCTTAACCACTAGACCGCCTCGGCGAGGGAGGGAGGAAGTTTCGGGAGAAGTGGTGGGGGTTAGGGTAATGGCTAGGGGTGGGGTTAGGATGGGGTTAGGGGAGAGGTGGGGGGTGGAATACACAGTATGATCTTCCAGAAAATCGGAACGTTGTCAGTGCTGCCCTAACAGATTAGCATATTTTATGTAAGACAGTATTTTGATTGGTTCTAGTTTTCTTTTCAAGCTTTTTTCTAACTCATAGCGATGGGTTGTCGGTTGAAGTTACTGTGCCGCAAGTCCATGCAGTGTTTCAAGGCAATATATACAAAATCGGCAACCTGTCTCCAAGGTTTGAAAAAATATGGGATAACCCAAAGAGGAATCACGTGATTATTTCACGTCATTACCGATTTTTGGCATTTACGCACGATGTACGCCCGCTCTCTCTCTCTCTCTCTCTTTGCATCAACGCGCATTTTTCGCGCAGTAATAATCGGATAATCAAACTCCACTGGGCAGTGGTGTTTTCTGGTGCATAGGGACAGTGCAGCGAAAGGCGTGCTAGGGGAAATGTTTTAGTACTGGACTCACCGACACACCAGAGACTGTCCTAATGGTTTTTCACTCGGAAGCAGGGCAGGATGGGTAACAGCAGTAAGGCAACCAGGAAAGGAGAGAGGAAGGAAAAAGCAAGGGTGTCAGACATCGAGCAATTAGAGACATCGAGAACTGTCAGACAGATAAGCTAACTAAAAACTAACTTTTATTCCGACTCGAAGGCACAGCTTGTGACATTTTTCCGTCTATGCTTTGCAGCTTCGGAACACTTGCAGTGTATTTCAGAAATGGGTTTAAAATGAAAAAAAACACGCATGCACAAAATCTCGTGCATGACTGAGCATGTACGTGCATGCATACATACATACGTGCGTACGGAATGTATAGATGCATGAAGGGATAGAAAGATAAGGACTAATATAAACAGAAAAAGTTCATATATTTCAGTGCGAAGATCCGAAAATTGTTGAATGTGTTGCCCTTTGGACGCTTTCCTGTGTTTGGTATTTTAGAAGTTAAAATCCGATCCGAAAAGCAAAGAAACAGAGTAGGAAAGGTAAAGAAAGGAAGAAGAAACATCCCTCTTCATTCGGAGACATGAAAGAATCGTTTTAAATATCATCGAAAAGAAAAAAATGAATGATCGGCTACTCCCCCCCCCGCCTTTTGGTGAAATCTCTCCATCAATCTTTCCTTTAAGCCGTAACAGCCTCATTCAATAATTCAATCTATCAACACCCAGATGTAGGCAGACTGGACTCCATTGGCGGGCCAGACAACGACGCTGTAACACCATCCTCCATGCTACCATTTCTCTCTGAGATTAGCTGAAGTTGGATAAGACACGACGAGTTCTGTTTGCAAAACTCCGTAGAGTAAGCCATCCAGAGGTTGTCTTCGTTCCGTATTATTTTTAGTCTTTATTGTTTTCCTTTATTTGTTCTTTTGTTTATTGCTTCTAGTGTTTTCTGTCGCGCTAGCTGTCCTGTCTTCGCTGAACACAAATCACTTATTGGCCGAAAGATTTCCACGTCTTCGGTGTACCAGATATTCTAAATGCAATTGCTGATTGAAAGATGTTCTCGTTTTTGCCGAATTTTTTAAATTTCTTGAATAATCCGGTCTGCGATCAAAACCACGCTCCAAGTCTACATACGACACAAGCATTGTCGAGAATGTCTAGTAATCAAAGAGGCTTATAATGCGATTTCAATGTACAACCTACTGTCTAAGAATAGAAACAACAATGAACTGCAGTGATCTGCAGGAAGTTGTCTATGGCAAAATGGCAAAAACAAAACAACCCTTTTTCACTCCAACAAAAATAATATCACACAAATGCTTACCTGAAATTTACTTTTGGATTGTCTGTGTTTCCAAAAGACCATCTTTGATGTAAGGTCGTGTATTTCCCAGATAAATGAAGATGGGTGTATCACCGTCCAGTGCAATAGCGCCAGCACAGACCAGCTAAGCTGACCACCCTATATGTAAAATAGGTCTGAAATTAAGACGACGCGTTATACCGAGCGAGTGCGAGTTGCAGTTCAGGCATCTGTCATACCTACACCGTGGCTCGCTGCTACTGCTGCTGCTGGTGTCGCCGACGTTGTCTGAACGCTAGTTGGTCGATGGCAGCAGGGCAACGCGTGCCTGTCGTCTGTCGCACTGGCTTTTCTGCCGACAAATGAAGACGGGCATTGAAATAGGCCAGCTGTCATGGGATCTCTGTCAAATTCGCCCACCATCGACTTATAAAAACTGAGCTGGACATACATCACATCATCGCTTTACAGAACTCAAGATGGCGTAATACATTTCATCTTTTCTAGTTTTGTGCCCTTTTTTGGGTTGTTGTGTGGTATCATTTTATTTATTCACTCATTTCATCTCTTGCTGTCTCGTCCTCCCTCTTTCCTTCCTTTCTCCACGTCACTGCCTCCTCTGTGTGTCTTTTGCGTGAATGTTCATGTGTTTCTGTTTGTCGCGTCTCGTCTTGTCTCAGGTTGTCTCTCTCCTTCTTGTTTTGTAATAGCGCACTTGTAGTTCCTTGGGGTTCCTATCCTGCGCTCAGAATGCAGCACTTCCCCTGTAAATACAGACGTCCTTTCCCCACCTCCCATGCCTATACTTGGCATCGGAACAGAAAGTTTTGATCCAGACTACACCAAACGACAACAAATGCGTCTCTTCTTAATGCTGGAGTTTCAAGGATTACAAACAGCGCACTGTTAGCCCTTCGAAATATTAGTAATGTATGCCAGCACTTCGTGGTATTCAGTATGTCTCAATGGGGTTATGAATAAAAATGTCGCCCTTGCTTAGTTAACTCTCAGCAGTCCTTTTGGGCAAATAAATGTTTTGAAGGTGCGTGGATAACAATACCCAAACTTTCCCGTTTCTAAGAAAACCCCTCAATTTTCTACCCCCCTCCCCAAACTGATTAAACTTTTTTGGAAAAATCCCAAGGCAACGTGACGGCATGTAGACAGATGATCGAAAGAACAGTGGTGATGGGTTTAACACAATATTTTTGCATTATTTCAATTTCAACCTGCGTATTTGAAACTTCTAGACGTGATTAGAATTTTAGGCTCCTTTTTGTTAAAGAGTTCATGTTTTTTATTTTTTAACGAAGAAATTATCAGTTTGGCGTGTCTCATATGCAGCAATGGACCCGCAGAAGGCTAGTCTGTCTTCGAGAAGGGAGGCAGAGACTGCAAAAACATTTCCGGTCTCTGTAATAATGATGCGCAGAGCTGATGGTCTGTGTCTAGCACACGCAAACAGAAAACAAAATGGCCTTCAGTGTCTAGGATTTACAATGTGCCGGAAGCACGAATGTCTCCAGCAAGTCGGCGTCTGGAGGCGACGCCAAGAAATAAATAAATGATTGGATCTGAATGTCTGTCCAGTTCTTTCAGGGTAGGAACTGGAGAGTTTTATAGCCCGTAGAGCACACCTTTTAAAAAAAGTTTGTGATATCTTTACATGTGTCTTGTTCAAGAGGTATCACATTTTGTGACGTTAGTGTGTAGTTACTGGCTCACGGCCATCCATGCCTAGTTTACTTTTGGTTATGCTCGTGTCTAGTGTAATGGTGGTCCTATTAATGCCTTGTTTAGTGTTGGCCCTACTCATGTCTGTTTAGTGTTGGTCCTCCCAGTGCTTATAGTTCAGTGTTGTGGTACTACTGTTTCGTCCTGCAAGTGTCTAGTTCAGTGCTGATGTATGGGCCGGTAAGTGTATAAATGGATTCACTCCGGCAATACAAAGGATATTGTTACTTTAGTTCTTTCCCTTTCTTTCTTTTCTCTTACTTTTCCTTCGTCGTTTACTCAAATGTATCTATATGAGCTTATGGGGACTTGAAAGCATGAATCTCAACACAATGCAATACAATACAGTGTAATGCAATGCAATGCAATACAATACAGTACAATACAGTACAATACAATACAATACAGTACAGTACAGTACAGTACAATACAATACAGTACAGTACAATACAGTGTAATGCAATGCAATGCAATACAATACAATACAATACAGTACAATACTGTTGAAACTTATCTGGCCATATAAATACACAACTGTATACAATAGATGTAACCAGCTACATGAAAAAGAAATAAATTGTATATATGGACCATGAGGCTAGCATTCAACAATATATATTTTCTGCCGCAGATATTTTTTTAAACAGTATGTAGCGGGAAAGAGGTATTAAAAGCTAGGAATACACTTCATTTTAGGAGGGATATAGATGCATATAACAACCTTAAAATCTTTCACATGGTGTTTGCTGTTCTGCTTGCATTTCAAACCAGCCTGGCGAGTATCAAAACAGCCTACAAACGATATTTTTTTATTTTATTAAATGTATATAGTTCATTTAGTTACGGCAGTGTACTTTTGTTCTTGTGCTCTGGGCATGGTTGGACCGATTCTCAAAGCCTGAAAGAATTATAAACCAAAATTTCTGGAAACAATAACAGATCCAGAATAAGTTTTTTCCCATTCTTGGCTTGATGGGCGGGGGTGGCATTTAAGTTTGCGCGCTGCAGACAGAATCACACAGGTCAGTAGTTAGTGCGCATTTAAAACATTCACGTAGTTTTTAGTGCGGATTTGGAATACTTAGATTTATCTGCATGTTTACGCCTGACCTAGAACAGTTTTATATCAACATGCCTAGTATAACAAGCCAGCACGCAAACAAAGAGTACCACTGTCTGGTAGTAAAAAGCTTAGGAAAGATCCTAAGACCAGGAAGGTAAACACAGATCGTGAACTGCAAAGGATCATTTTTTAGGTTATGGCAAAGGGTGGGTGGGGTTGATGGAACAGCCTGGGCCTTTGGCCTAAAACCATCTAAGTTTTCCATCTGCCATTAAGATCACCTGACCCACCGCTAAGACAGAGAAGATTGGGTACAATCTTTATGATAGCTCTAGCTCCGGACGCTTATTTGCTCGATCGGACACAAAGTATGCAAACGGCACCATCCCATGACGTGTCTGGTCGTGTCAAGCTCCTTCAACCTTCCTTTCTTGTCCACTCCCCCTCTTCTCTCACACCCAACCTGGGGTCCAGAGAATAATAAAGAAATCTTGAAAATCTTGTTACTTAAGCAGCGATGTATCACATGCTATGTGATTGATTGATTGATCGATTGATTGATTGATTGATTCATTCATTCATTCATTCATTTGTTCGTTCGTTCGTTCGTTCCGTTGTTGAAGCGGATTAGCTGGACTTGGCTTAGTTTCAGATAAATTAGCGCTCAGTATTACCTCCCTTTCGACTCCCTTTCTAACCTCCACACAGTAATTCCGAGGCCCTCAACTTACGAGCGGTGCCGCAGCTGGTGGTTTCTGATAACCGCTAAGATGATGCCAACGTATCGCCGATTGGCGACCAAAGGAACGCTACTGTAGACCGTCAAGATTACTGGCCTCTTTTCCAGCGATGGGGTCTCCGAAACTGAGGTCGCGCTGGCAGATAAAATGGCTCCTCCTGTTCCCTTTAACTGTGGCTGGAGGCTGACTGTGCTTCGTGAAATTATTAGCTATGACGGCGGCCGCACGTACTAGCGAGCTGACGACAGCTGGACAGGAAGCGGCTGTTACGCCGACCCAATGTTGGTGACCTCTTGTTCTCCAGACAGTGGTTTGCTGGGAAAGGTCAGGTTACCTCCCGTTCTTCGTAGGTTGCTGCTCGCGCAAAGCCTTAGCGCACAGTACACTGGAACACTTCCGAGCTAGCGCAGTTTCCCGGGCTTTTAGTTTTTTCCCCTTGCTTTCTCGTTTCCCCTCAGCCCTGTTCTGATAAGGTCTATTTTCGTAAGATACATTGGATCGGACCCTTTTGTACTGTGGAAATGAATAGGTCAAACTTCAACAACTCGTACGCACACATAAATATAGAAATTGATTTAGTTATAGAGATTTATACAGACAGAGGTAGAAACAGAGAAACTGATAGAAATTTAGATAGAGATCGAGACAGGTAAAAACAGAAATAGCGAAAGACATAGATATAGCGGTAGTTATAAAAATTGATAAAAATAGAGGTCAATATAGGGCTACAACTATATATATATAGACACACACCACTGATTTTGAAAACTTGTAACATTGCTTTTAAGATTTTTTAAAAAATGACAAGAGGATCAAGAGGTTCTTCCCCCCACCCCCTCACCATGTAACTCTTGGTGAAAATGGCTGAAAAAGTGACTGACACATGCCTGAAGTAATCTGTGTTCAGACAGCTCTTCAAGGAAAAGGAGTGTCACTGAAAAGCTTCTGGTGTAACTGCTGAAGGGCTAACGATATATTTGCAGACGGAAAGGCTAGACTTTAATTTCTACCTCTGGTGGCCCGGAAGTAGGCAGTGGACTTCAAACTACCGCACTAGTTCGGGCTGCGGCTTGTTGTCCTGGGGCGCATGCGCACAACAAGCTTCATTTTAAACAGTCTCAGAGGATTGTGTTTGATTTGTGCTGTTCTTTAAGACACGTTCAAAGAACTTGCTTTTTGTAAGCTTATTGTAAGCCCGTGCTTACCATAATGTTTAACACTGATTACTTTTATTTCATGCTGCTATCACTGTTCACCATAAATAATGTATTCATTCATCCTAGATGCCTTCATTATCAAGCCCGCGATATCGTTTTTGAAATATCGGTTCTACATGCAAAAGATTTAAAGCAAAAATAGGAGCTAGTTTACAAATCTCCGTTTTTCTTAAATTTTGCAACCAAACATAGAACACGGTCTCGGAAATACGTGTTGCACAATATTGGTAATGGGAGTCATGTAATATATTGTCAGCACAGCGTTAACCCTTTAATGTCACTTACTGGTTAATACTTACGGAAATTTGAAAGTTTCGCTGAGCATTTGATCAACGGTTGAATAGTATTGTATCTTACGTTCTTGTGGGCAGCATACAGTTTAAGTGGACCTTAATCTGAGCATGTGTGTAGATTCCAGCATTAAGGCTACGGGAGCAAGAAGCCATGACGTCACGAAGGTGTTGGACCTGATCTTCGCCTGGGGACGCGACTGGGCCTTGCGAGTTATTTTAGGGACCAATTTGGGGGTATTCAGCAGCTTCCATCAGCAGCGCTCTACCCATCCCACTTCTTTCTTCATATAACCACTTAGCAGGGTTTGTGTTTGCCCAGAAGAGTCTTTCCAAGCACTGCTGGGCCCAGTTCCGTGACCTCTGTATAATGTTAAGGCTGTCCTAAGTGGGAGGGAAGATGGGGAGCATGTTTCTTGTCGCTTGATGATTGCATTTCTTGCTGGAGCCACAGCGTCCTCATATGATACAGTGACCATAACAGCAGACGGGTTAACACGCGATCTTGATGAGATATGCTAAGTTATCTGTCCACGCTCATCCTCCAAATGCTTCTCCTTTTTGTTTCTGGACCCCTACGTCATTGTCATCACGACAGGACCTTATCATGTTATTCGATTACGTATTTAGTGGTGCACTAAGCATTGTATTAACTCGAAGGAGCACACCAAAGTACAATCGAAATCGGATAAGCTTACTTTTAAAGCAAAATTACATAAAAATTATCGAACACGAGCGAGAAAAACGATTTGAAACAATACGCCTGAAGAAAAAATTAATCAATAACGGAGGAAGAGATCCTGCCTATAAACCCGCCATCAGAAAAAAAAAACTTAGGTGGCGTCAGCTAGGACTTCAGCAAATTTCTGTTAAAAATAATGTTTACTGCCTTTTCCACCCACTTTCCTAATGTGCGTGAATGCGATCATGTGTTTGTGATCTTAGATCTTAGGCGGACCTGCAGCTGCGTGGGTGGGTGATACAGGAGTGTGTTCGTGCGTACGAAAGAAATACTTTGCTTGCCAGCTTAATCTCCACTTTTATAAGACCCTGAAGCAAATAGTACTGATCGCCGGAAAGATTGAGGCTATAGTGTTAACGTTTCACGATTAACGACAGCAAACAATAAGAAAACAACTGATTATAGCATCAATTATTGATGACTCTAGCGTAGGTGTCGTTTTTCGACAACATCGAAAGGCTGTGTAGAATCCGTTCATCCTGTGCAATTTCTAAGCCGTTTATTTGTAGATATACGACCGCTTTTGCAACTCATCCCTTAAACAACAACAGGATCATCCTACCCCCCCCCCCAAAAAAAAAAATTACGCAAAATCGATAAAAGAAATCATTCTTTGTGTCCATGCTAATATTGCAGAGAAAATGTAGCTAGCAGTAGATGTTAAAGTTTTCCCTCAGAAAGAGCTATACTGATGGGTAAAAGGTGAATGAATGGATTATGGCATCTATATTTTCTTGTTTATGTCTGATAATAATTCGTCAGTCACTCCGTCTAATATTCTGTGTGTGTTTGTCAGTCTGCCAGAGGAAGTCGGAATCAAAACTAAAACACGGATATATAAGACGAAAACATGCATACCGAAGAAAAGGAAAAATGACAATTAGACAAGAACTGCATTTTTTAAAAGTAGACAAGTTCTTGAGTGGTGTGACGTGTCCTAATGAAAGGGTAATGTTCTTGAGTGGTGTGACATGCCCTAATGAAAGGGTAATGTTCTTGAGTGGTATGACATGCCCTAATGAAAGGGTAATGTTCTTGAGTGGTATGACATGCCCTAATGAAAGGGTAATGTTCTTGAGTGGTGTGATGTGCGCTAATGAAAGGTTAATGTCCCAAAACGTTGATTTTGTTTTAGTATTTAGCTTGACAGAAGACAAAGGAAGGAAAAAGTCCACAAAGGTATGAAGAAGAAAATGAAAAGAAATGAGAGATAAGAAAAAAGGAAAGACATTCGCGATGTCAGTATAATATACAGTTGTATCCACATGCTGACCCTGTTTTATCCACATGCTGACACAGTTATATCCATATGCTGACACAATTATATCCACGTGCTGACACAGTTATATCAACGTGCTGACGCAGTTATATCCACATGCTGACACGCTTGTACAGTGTGTGCTGATTCACAGAAATCGGTGTGCGCACACAAACGCATCCCACGCCCATGCACACACCCGCGCACAGAGACAGGCAGGCACAGATTATCAGAGACAAGAGGGGGGTGTAGGAGGTGCCAGAGACAAAGAATGCGTGTCTGGAGGCTAACACGTGACTCTGATATCACCTTCGATCTTGGCGCCATGCTGCTATCAAATGTGAGGGAGCAGTGCTCTCGCTGCTTTCCGTGGGGCACCAATTAATTGAACCGTGCCGATGCCAATGTTTCCGGTAACCTCAGTCTTAATCAGTAACAGCTTCTTGTTCACTTTTTTTATAATCTCTTCATCTAAACGAAAGTTTCTCTCGACCCCCGGGGCTTTTCTTGCTCTCCTTCCTCCGTGAAAGCACCTCACTTCCGACTTCTGGATGCCACATCCTTCGTACATCGAAATGACCAAGGGGCAAAAGGACATTTTGAAGGAAGTTGCCCCCGCAATTCAGTGCGTATTCTGCTCTTGAAATTTCATAAATTTCTCATAACACCCTAAACTGTACATTATTTTTTGACACAGTTATACAGTGTTAAATATAATAGACAAAGAAAAAGGATCGTAAAGATCCAGTAACTAGCCTAAATAAAGAAAACAGATACGTTTTATGGCATTTCTATTAAAATGATAAAATAGGTAAAAAAGAATATTAATGTGATTCTCACATGTTCTTTAACAGAATATAGAGGATTAAAGGACTGTGAAAGAAATACTCATTCACTGGCGACAGTCATAAATTTGAAAAAGATCGTGCACACAGATTAAAAAATTTTGGGTGCTTCTGTTACAGGACTATAACAGTTGCTGTCGATTGTACATACCAAAGCAACAACGACAAACAAATAAACAAAATGCAGAGTCGACAAATAAATCAGATTTGCGTGTTACGTGACGTCTGCTATGTGCCGGGACACCACGAAGCTCTCTCTAAACCTGCCCCAAGACTAAGGTCTACCATGAGATGTCTGGCTGTCTGCTCGAATGCGTGCGTGCGTGCGGGAGTATGGGGTACTGCTGCATCCCAGCTTCACGTATCGCAGGAACATCGGTAGCAGATATGGAAGTCGTCAGCGGCTAACCATTGCATCGAAAACTCACTTTTGCGCAAAGAGCAAACGCAAGTCCCCAATAGTTGCGCAATACAAAAGCGCGTTTAACATTTTTTGCGCACACTTTGCTTTGCTTTCGAACTTTGCTGTGACCAACAGGAAGGTTCACAAAACTAAGGCCATTAACGCTGAAAACAATCGCCGCGGGCAGGCGTGCTTCCCACCCATGCACCAAAAAAAAATCTCAATTTATAAAGCATTTTCCCGAACAGTAGTCTAAAAGGACCAGCTGTTAGGAGGCATCGCTGCTTGACTTCGTTAACAACTAATGGATGATGTTCTGGACGACAAGTCGTGACACCCCTAACAGAACTCCCACCCCCACGCCCACCAAGTCCCCTCCTTACCGACTCCTGGCTAAGTGGTGCACGGACTTGTGCGGGCTTGGTCAGAGTGACAGAGGTCAAGGCCAGTATGGATGACTATCGTTTGACATCTTTTGGATTTTCTTACCCTTCCTCTGTCGGCATTCCTCACGAAAACAATCGTAATTCATGCCGTCAACTGTCACCAAATCCACTACACTCGCATTTGTATACGACAGACATGGGATGCATGCACTTGGGTCTCATACCTGGAGACGGATTCACGATCAAACCGGTAAGTGGGCACGCGTTTGCAGTCCCCCACGCGAGGATACAGAGAGAACAGGGCAATCCCAGTCGGCCACAGTTGCTGAAAGTCACTGATGGAAGCTTTGAGTACCTTTTTTATGCTTACGACGATCGGAGATGAAAATGAAAGACGGGTGCTAAGACAGGACGTTGCGGAGCCATTGTGTTCGCATCCCAGTAGGGAACATTGCGGAGACTGCAATTCTTCCAGAACCAAACTGTAGATGCCTGGGTCCTGATCCTTTCCCCTCTGCTTCGCATATATTCAGCAAACGTCAAGCCTCCTGGTGGCTACAAAGAAAGAAAAAAGATTACCCTATTCGCCTATGTTCTTTGGGCCTGTCTGAGCTCACTAAGCCCCTATAGTGGGGGCCCGAGTTGTGAAAGTCCTTGATTAGAGGGGCTCTTCTTAACAAGCGACCAGCGCAACAGAAACTGTAGCAAAATCATTTGCTGTAGTGCCTAGTATTTGAGAGAGAGAGAGGCCGCCATCAGCGCTGAGAGTTTGTAAGAAAAAATCTCCCGAGAATCGAGTAACAGGTCCTGGGGTTTAATGTATCACATTCAGACCCTACGAATACC
This sequence comes from Lanistes nyassanus, assembly GCA_004794575.1. Taxonomy (NCBI): domain Eukaryota; kingdom Metazoa; phylum Mollusca; class Gastropoda; order Architaenioglossa; family Ampullariidae; genus Lanistes; species Lanistes nyassanus. The sequence continues at coordinate 71,024 of SMGT01009382.1, forward strand.
GGTCTTCAATTTCGTAACAAGAATGCGCTTAAATATTTAGGCCAGTTTCTACGACAAAAATATAATTTTGCACTAATTATTCCCTTCAATAATCGCAATATTTTGACTGCGTTGGTTGATAAAAGTATTGATCAAAATATCTTGAGGTATTCCTTTTCAAAGAGAATGACACATAAAAAGAGAAGAAACTATGTTCAAAGTTCAGCTTCAGCGTGTAAGCCTCTGTACATAAAACGCTGTTCTCTATATAGAAATATATCGCGAAGCACATCTTAGGCTGTCGGTTTATTCGTTCTACTCGCTCTCCCCTTAAATGTCTCAGCTTTGCTTAAAGCCACGCAACTGTGAGCAAAAGAACTGCAGCAGCATGTATTTAAAGTCGCATATTAAGGAACAGAAAGAAAAGTCAGAGCGAACTACAAATGAGCAGATCAGGACGTAATCAAGAGGCTAGCTAGACACCGAGCACATACGCATGAATGTAGCGATAAAGGATTTCCTCTTGTTTCTGAAAACACGTGTGCACGAATGGATGAGTAGATGCGCGAGCGTCTGTCTGACTGTCTATCCATCTAACCGTCCCACCGTTCTTTTGTCTGACTGTCCGTCCGTCCGTCCGCCTGCCTGCCTGCCTGCGTGTCTTGCATCGTATTCTTCTGTGCAGGTTTTCCCTCTTCCCAGACTTGTGTTACAGACCCGCAGTTTTGCAAGGGGCTCTCGAGCGCAGACTCACCATTCCCGTCGATTCCATAGGTTCACGACCATTCAGGTTTGCATCCAAATAATTAGTCGTCATGCTCATTATGTCTAATGCGCTTTAAGGGTGAGGTGGGTAGGCGGAGTCCTAAAATTATAAGTTAATTGCCCTACAGAGTGAACAGCTGGGGAGCCAAAAGTGTCGAAGTGAGTCTCGTCACTACGTGAAAACGCATATTATTCTCATGCATTTCGTGCTAAGGAGCTTAATCTGCCAGGACCGATTATTTTGTGACACCGGGGCCAGTGTGGCAGCACGTTAACTTAATTTGTCTCAAGGAACATCGTTTTGATATGCACTTAGTTTGCTCAGGGACGTTAAGCAACAAAAAAAGACAAAATAACAGCCAGCCAACCGCCAGTTACGAGGTAAACAGACTGACTAAAACACTGATGCGACATACAAAATGTTCTAGTTAGAGGAGCGTTTACCGCTAGTTACCAGTTAGAACGTTAGCGAGTTGTGATGCGCATGGCCATTCAAAATCTAGACTACAGATTCCCGTCTGCAGCTTGTCGGCTCGCAGATGGCAGCGCATCAGTACGTCAACAAGACAGTATATTCCAACTTAACGGAGACTGCTGTTTGTTTGTTTAGTAGCCAGTTTCGTCGAGTTATGTCAACATCGCTTTTTCTCTGTGCCTTTTCTTTCCTCTCGTGAAGGTTAATTTTCCTTCACCACACACATGGAATGGCAAGCCTGAACTTTTCCCCAGCAGATCTGCAAAGCGGTAATTGTAACGAAGCAAAATCTTTTTTCCCCTTTTGGTGTCTCCAGCCCTGATCTTAATGTTCGTTAGCTTGCACTCATTTTTTCTCTCCTTCCTAACCGTTGTCTAGCATGTAATTGTGTGCATATGAATTTTTATTTCTCTGCGCGCGCACACATACATGCACCCATGCAGACTCACGCATATACACGCATGCAGACATGCACACAAGCATACACTGCAAAATCTAGGATAAAAGTAAACTAGGATCAAAATACCAGCCTTACATTTCTTGCTCTCTTTTAGGCACAAAATGTAAGACAGTCGTCGTGGGGTTTCTATTAAGGTGGCAAAAAAAATGAAAATTCTCTTCTTCTCTCTCTCTCTCCCTCTCTCACGCACACGCACGCATCCTAAAGTTTGTGCAACGCGCACATCTTGATCAAATATGTCCATAAATTCCCAAAACGCAAATAATAGTCAAAAATTGGGTCTAAACAAAATTTGGGAATACGCAGCACACAAGGAAAAATGAGTTACAAAATCCTTTCGAGGTCATCAGTTTTTTTTAGTTCCATCTTGATCAGACACTCTGACACTAAGCAAGACAGCGGTATGGGCCCCTAGAATAGTTTATAGCAATATAGTCACCACTATAATCACCACTATAGTCACCACTATTAACCAGTGTCCCTTGAGCTTGTTGGGTCATGTGTATGCTACTGAAGTGAAAGAAGCTAAACGAAATTACCGTCACTTATATTATTACTTCAGCATTTTGCGTTGAAGGAAAACAAGACCAAACTAGATATGAAAGAGCTATGCATGAAAAACTGTGACAGGAATATGATGCAGCGACAACGACAGTGGGAGAAGCAGACGATTTCAGAAAACAACACAGCAGAGAAAAATTGTGGAGGAAGGGAGGCATAATTATAAATATATATAAGCTCATGGGAGCTGGTGACAGCAAGAGAGTGCAAGCAAATCTCTCATAATCTAGAAATTGGATCATGAAACTGAGTTTTACAGGATCATATCAAGGACAGTTGGGGGCAGGAAAGAAGTGCTGGAGTTACTGTAAGTACAGTAGGCTGCAAAACAAGATTATCTGTTTCGAAGCAGTGTGGATTTATGTTCAGAACTGTGTGTCAGCTGTATTGGACTTTTAATGTGATCCTTTGCACACGAAGACTTCCGGCAACTTTATCCGTCTAGTCCATAAGCTACAACCGCACCTAGTGAGTGGGACTACATCTCGGTTGTGACAACCTCTTTGTCTGTTTAGTTTGTGCTCTAACACTCATCCTTATATACTGTCCGTCGGTCAGGATTTCCACTTGTCCTACGACCATATCCTGAGTTGACAACAGGAAATGGCAGTAATGATATAAAGAGAAATATAAACTATACAATTTGAGACAAACGACTGATGCCTAATGAATGGAGGCTTCCTTAGGACAAGGAGACTGAACCAAATTATAGAAAAGAACAGTGGTACTGGCAGCGCTCACACCTAGCCGTATGCAGACGCCTGTGCCCAAAGGGAGCTTACCGTACCTAAACACGTAGCAAAGAGAGGGCCGAAAGAAAGGAACTTGGCAGATCCTCAAAAAGATCTGCCATCCCTCTCTTTATAACGGCGTTGAATCCTAGTTGTCAACACACGCTTTGCTACGTGTTTGGGTACGGTAAGCTCCCTTTGGGCACAGGCGTCTGCATACGGCAATGTGTGAGCGCTGCCAGTATCTTTGTTGGAGTTATCTTTCGATAATTTAAGCGCTCTGTCCTCATTTGTTCTTTATTAAAGAACAGTGGTCGTATGAGGCCAAATAACAGTCATCTGTAGAGAACCCAAACAGATTCTGTCTGCATGTCTGTCTACCTGTCAGTTTCTATCTCGTCCCTTCTCCCCTGTTCTCTCCTCCCTACTCTCTCTTTCTGCCTCCCAACCTCTGCCTGCCTGCGTGTCTGTCTGTCAGTTTCTGTTTCGTTCCTTCTCCCCTGTTCTCTCTCCCCCCCCCCTTCTCTCTCTCTCTTTCTGCCCCCCAACCTCTGCCTGCCTGCGTGTCTGTCTGTCAGTTTCTGTTTCGTCCCTTCTCCCCTGTTCTCTCTCTCTCTCCCCCCTTCTCTCTCTCTTTCTGCCCCCCGCCTTCTGCCTGCCTGCGTGTCTGTCTCTCTGTGCACGGCCTACTTCCTTTCCTCTTCAATGTACAAGTACCAACGCCCTTTGTGTGTGTCTTTTTATCTTCTACCACAGTCCGCAAAGAGCCAACATGATTCAGTTTTCTTCTTTGTACCAAAAAGACAAATGAACATTGCAAAACTGCCGTTAGCTTTTATTTGTATTCAATGGGAACTAAGTGTGGTGTCCATAAAGTACACACGGGGCATGCAAACTGCAGGGTGACAGGGTGACAGGGTGAGGGAGCAGACGATGATCGGCGGTGGGGGATGGGGGACTGGGGTGGGGTGGGGAGAGAAAGTCGGTTAATAGCATGTCTAAGTCCAGTGCCAGTGATGTTAGCTGGTGTTATCATATGTCAGCAAAGTTTTGCTGGTGTTTGATGAGATATATGTCAAAAGTGTGTTAATTGTCAATATTGCCTTCTTTATTTAAGTCTTGCTGCTATTAAAAAAGTCCGTTAATTCACAAATCATGATTAATGGACACTAAAGCATTTGTGCTGCATTGTTGTGTTGAATTGTACTGTTATCCTGCAGGATCACTTGACAGCCGACATAAACAAACATGACTTTGTACAGTTTTTAATGTATATTTTGACATTTGACATTTTATCCACGCATGTAGACATAGACGGTAAAACGACTTGTGCTCTGTATTTGTTGTATACGAACTGCATCACCATCTGAAGAACAGGGACCTCTTTCCACGTATACTGGCTCTGACTTTTGTTAAATTATAAAAGATATCAAATGAACAGAAGAGAGGGATTGGAATGATTATCTATCTGTTGGGTATGCAAGAAACCCCCTTGTCCATGGAGTTGTAAAACTGCGAGGGAAGAACGAAAAGTGCTTGGTAAGAATGCCATTATTGTCGGGACTGAACACAAGTTCTTTTGTTTGTAGAGAAACTCTTGCGATCTAGAAGACAGAAATACCTCCTGGAAACACAGTGGTCTAAGTCTAATATCAGGTTCCTGCCAGAGAGTTCTTTACAACATTGTCCGTCAGTTTCCTACAGTGGAGGGAGTGCTTTTTACTCGAGGACTTGCGAAATGCTAACAAATAAACCTTTAACATTAACGAAGGGTGTACGCGCGATATAATATCTTGGTAACATAAATAAAGTATATTTTAAAAGATAAAAGAGTAATTTCATATGATGGTTGTCCTCATTCATCAGCCAAAAGAGTATTTAACTGCTAGCGACGAAGCCAGTTGTCTAGACGTCTGAAACCTCAGTCTTGACGTGTTTCCTGGAAAACAGATTTGATGCTTACAGCAGGCCATAGCGACTTACCGCGTCTAGCACGAGTCGCGATAAGAGAGCCACAGAGGAAACCAGCTTGCTTGAAATAGCGATCTTCCTCAAGGGGAGAGAGTTCCCCCACTGCACATGCGCCGACTTCCCATCAGTCCTAGCGCTTCGGGCATGAGATTGTGCACCTGGGGACGCCTTTGTGTATTCCCGCCAAGCCAGAAAATTCATCAGGTGCTCGAAGGGAAAACCTTCTGTAGCCAGTGGCAATTCATCGCTTCAAGCAGTAAATTTTCCTTCTTGGTGAAGCCAGCGATGACGGAAGCAATGGAACAGACGCGTGGTATATTCGTACACACACCGCCGTTGGTCCTCGGGACTTCAGTTTTTTTTTTTGTTTTTTTTTTTTTGTAAGAGAATTTTGTCTGAAGAAAGACATCTGACAGCGGGTCTGCCCCACGCATGCGCAAACTCATTCAGGTAGATTGACGGACAAGGGTGACTTGACGGAAAGTTATGCCTGTCTAAATTCAGTTGAAAGGTTCCATTAGGACGACGAATGCGTAAGGTATACGCTATAGAGAAGGAGCGTATTGCAGTGCAACTGGGGCAAACAGGTTCCCAGTTAAGGTGTTCTGTCGTTTGCTGCTGTGATCATATGGTGAGTTCCAAACGGGATTAACCCTGTAATGACGTTTCGCTTATGTAGGTGTTCTTATTTTACAAGTTTTTTTCCCCCTGTTGAAATTTCAAACTGAGGCTAATCTAATGATGCCGTTTAAAAATGCGTGAACCCGGGTTTCTACTGGTATGCTTCTCGGCCAGTTTATCTCATGTGAACAAAGGGTAACAGGAGCTTACAAGTCGGCAATTTCAGGGGGTTTCACCATTCAAAGCCAGGGCTACCTTTGTTAAAAACATTTTTTCAAAGTTCAGAAAAGTAAACAGTTTCCTATTATAACCATACAGGAAAAAATTATTTATCGTACACATCAATCAAAAATCTAAACATCGACAACCCCTCACCCCTACAGCACTTTTATGTTCCAAATCGCGTGAAGAAATTTAAGACGCGATTCGTGCTGGACCGTTACATAGTCTCTAACGTGCTCTGTGGATTTTCTATGTGCCTATGCACGCGTGCAATTTTATGTATGCACGAAGTTATGCAGGTACATACATAAGTTTTTACGAATGTATTTACGCACGATGGTATGAAAGGACGCCATCTTTCTCGTTACCACCTTCCTTTCTTTTTACTTCTCTCTGTTCTTCTAGTCGCATTTTCCCCTTTCCGTTTATTTCACTCGATGGCCGTTCGTTTTCGTCGACAAAAACATCTTACTGCTTACGTTTGCTCGCCTACACAGCTAATTAGATACCCGTTCTTCTTTCCATTTTTAGAAGTGTGGATGTTACATCTGGTTCCTTCTTTCTGCTGGCACATCAGTTTTATTGCTTTCTTTATTCACGGTTTACTTTTTTCTCAAACACCACCCCTTCGCTAGCCCCTACCGTAGAAACAGCTGTTGGACCTAATTCAGACCGCATTCGAGTGTGTGCTTGCCTGCTTGTGTACGTGTACATGTGTGTACTTGTGAGAATGCGTGCCTTAAGGTATCTGCAGGTGCTCTTGTTTAGGAGTGCGCATCGTGTAGGATTTAATGTCCGTGCGTGGGATTTGATGGGCGGGAGGATATTTCGCCTTGTTAAAACACTCGGCGATATCAGAGGCTAGCTGTTCGCATCAGGAAGCACAGCAGCAGGACATGGCCTTTGAAAGCCCGCAAATCTTCAGGAGAGTGTCTGTGCAAGCGCGTAGCGATCGCGAGTAAGTACAGTCTAGGAAAGCCCCTTAAGAACAAGAGGAGACAATGATATTTTCCTGCATAATGAGACTTGAATCAGGAGCAAAATGTTCTCGTCTGACAGCAGCGCCTGCTTCTGCTTCCAATTTCAGATTGTGGTCGTGACGTCACTAAAGGCCAGAACGAGGGCGGTGGCTTGTGGGGGCGCGCGCACTTCATGCTTGCAGCAGTTCCACAGGTCGGTCTCCAGTCCATAAGAAAACGCCACAAAGTTGAGCAAGTCTAGAGAGTCTCCCAAGTCGCTGTCGTCAGCATATGAAATCGATTTTGCCGATGACACAAAGTCATTAAAATTTCTGACGAGAGTCTCCTAGCTAGGCAGCAAGCACAACGTTTTTCTGACATTTTGGCTTTGACTTTTGAAGCCCGATGTAAAGCAGCGCATAAGAATGGAGAAATGTTTTACCACCATTGAAATACAACAGAGCAACATAACGTCACCGTTTAAGCTTCTGCTTGTCTTGTCATGAAAGGGCTCGCGAAACGAGGAACTATTCCCTGGGTGCTAAGTTAATACGATAACTTGAAGGTTTGTTTGCACATTGTTCTTCCAACGCCTACTTACAACTTCCTAGTGGCATATGCACATGTTATAAACAGGAAATGTTTCATTCCACCGACATATTTCTAACTTTTAAACACCGCTTAAAATGCCGTGATCGTGATCGGGGTGTTAACATCAAGTCTGCAGAGAAGGCGGTGTCATGAAGGGGGAAGAAGGGAGAGGTGGCAACGGGTGTGTGGGGGAGTGGGGTGAAATGAGGAAGGATGAAAAAACCGGAGTGTCTGGAGAAAACTTCCCTGTAAACAGGCGCCCTATGCGGAGAAAGCACGAGTGTCGGGATTGGTGTATGAACTGACGAACTTCCGTGCAGGTATCAAGCACGCATCAACTTTATACTACCGGCCGCCACATGGGCAAAGAGAATGTTAAAGAGAGAATGCAACATCGTCATCAACAACAACAACAATAAAAAATAATGAAACTGGGCATATGAAGGACAGCTGCAGATATCAGAGCAGTAAACCTCACTTGACAACATTTTGACGAGAAAGCCAAGTTAGATTTCGAACACTTCCGCTGTGCGAAAATATGGGTTTACATACGAAGGGGACGAGGCTTCCATCTTTAGCAGTTTTATGCAACATACAGGAAGGGTGTTTCCGTGTTTACAGATTAGGACCTGGAAGCCATAACAATTGAGATAGTGACCCACATGTTGCTAAACAGACTCGTGTCGATAATTGTATCATCTGTAGTAGTCGATGAAAATGCAGTACAAACGTCAAGACGGGAAGTAAACGTTCGGTCGACCCATTGAAGATACAAAAAATGCCGCCAGGATCTATATATACAGTTTTCAGGGATCTAGCCAAGGCATTCAACCCAACAGGCGCGATGGTTTGTAAAACATAATTCCGGGTGGGAGACGCTCAGTCTGTTGATTTTGAGTCAGTTTCGTTTTTATCTGCCTAGAAGACATCACGTGCGGTCATAAACATAGTAAGCACCCATAGACATTTTTGCTATTTATACACACGTTTACTCTTTGTGTCAACATCTTCGGGCAGTGTGGCACAGAAGTGGTAAAAAAAACCAGAGAAAGAATTTTACCATAGCCATTCATATGGTCAGTTCCTGCTTTGCTCAATTTTTAAGGCCAGAAGTTATGTTCATGTCTTCGATTTCGCCAAGAGTGAAAAAGCAAGTAAGTTGATATTTCCAAGGCAAAAAGTCACCCATGCAAATCTCAGCATAAAGCAGATTAAGATAGCCTTCTAGGGGGACAACAAGTTTCGATTACTATTTGTTTTCGCACGTCTTAAAAGATAGTGACACCTAACAATTGAGACTTCAGAACTTTTTGATGTGATAGTATGGTTATGTGGCTTCAGTCTTTGTGAACGCGCCATTTTCTGGACAGAGGACCCATGTATTATAGCTGAAAGAGAAAAGCATAAAAACAAGAAGCATACTACGAAGCTTATAATTCGATGGTCTCTGAGCGAGCTGTATTGACTTTAATTTAATACACTTCAGGGCCACGTTTGACTTTCAGCAGCTGGGATTTGTAACATAAATCCCAAAGGACTTTAAAGAGTTTGTTTTATGAAAATGTGTCATCGTCTCTCCCCTTTTTATATGTTTCCGTTTGTGGACAAACAAATTATTCTTCTTGAATGCAGATGTCTGCAACCGCTAAGGTAGCCTCTTCAGGTATCCTTCGTGACAGCATCGCTTGACGAAACATAATTTAGTGCCGCAGAAATGCGAGGGCTCTTGTTCCGTTTGGTTCCGTGGGCACAATGTTTTCTAAAGTGAATACGATGGAAAACAGTGCAGGCAGAGGGGAGAATTTGTGCTGGTTATTTGCCACAATTATATGTCCAAAGACTCTTGTTGCATGCGGAGAAAACATTAAGGAAGACTAACGTGATCCTCAGTGACAACAACAGAAGGGATCCTGATGAATATGTTGGCATAGATCAAACAGTCAATTGGAAATATTGTCTTTATTAGATGTGCCGAGAGCTTTGTTTCCAATATGAAAGACGAGGTACATTGTATGTAGCTGATTTTTAAGTCTCTACACAAATGATTCTCTATTTGCTGGTTGGCTGGTTGACTGGCTGGCTGGCTGGCTGGCTGGCTGGCTGG
>SMGT01009382.1:88184-104212 GCA_004794575.1 Lanistes nyassanus
TTTTTTTTAGGATTTAAACTGTTCCTTTGTCTTGCTTAGCTTCTTAGACTTCATACTGGGAGTTATAAAAGTATCAAATAACAAACAGCCTTACAGACAAAAAGTGGACATTTCTGCTCCTGGGTGAAAATGAGCGCTGACAACAAACAAGAAATACGCGATCTGTGTTTACGCAAGATGTACGTACGTTTCCTGTCTATCGCAAGTAGAGTCAGTACCGTCTGGTGTTGGTTTGGCTTTTCCTCTCCACAAAACGATTTCCATACGGATAATTCTTACCTCTGCCCTCCTGTCTACCTATCCCTTTTCCAGCTGTCGATATGACCCGTACGGATTCTATGTGCCTCGACTGGCACTCTCTCCGACCCTGTGCGTTTCCTCTGAGCATAAATCCGCATTTTCCGGAAGCCTGTATTCTTTACTGAGGTATAGTCTACACCGTGATTTTATCCCACGGTTAGAAATTTATATCCTGTGCAAGGGCTGGGTTGTATGAGCGTTTGTGTTTACCATTCCAAACATAAAAACTGTGTTAACACCACAGCCCCCTTATATCGATCTCTGTCTTTTAGGCACACCTTCATGTGTGGCAAGGTGACAAGAACCAAATTGTAGTCTGGCCCTGGTGCACAAATTGACGTATTACGTTTGTGTTGGCTGTGTGTTGGGGTGGGGGGGGAGAGGTGTTGACGTACGATGGTACTGCTACAACAGTGAAGACGTTTTTCAATAAACCGTGCAAGAAAGGACTTTGTAGACCCACGACTTCAGAAATGTTTCAGTGACCTTGTGAGAAGTCTAGAGCTCAGTCGGTCACGGGGATTTTGCTGCAGAAAGGGGCATGAAGTTCTACGCCTGTCATGAAGAGGACATATCATTATCGTCGTCGTCGTCATCATCATCATCATCATCATCATCATCATCATCCTATTGTGCACTTTGTCCGGCTTGAGATTTATTTCTTTTTCTGCATTGAAGGTCTCAAACGCGAACTAACTGACAATTTTTGGGTGCGACTGAACCGAGAGGACGGACGGACGGACGGACGGACCGACAGGAAGACAGTGCTATGGACAGAAGGGCAGTTAAGATTTTTAAAAGATGCTGTCGATCCAGCTATTTACATATTTGTAGCAAAACATATAGGATATCTTCATAGTAAGTACACCCCGCAAATGTACTTAGCCGATAGAAATGGGGAAAATCTATGGACCACTGCAGGATAGATTCTTAATATACAAAAGTTGTTCCCCGCAGTTTCCACCACTTCCGCTTACTACGCTGCGCTTAGCTTGATTCTCGATAGCTTGGTTCGTCATATCAGTGCAGTTGCTCTCTCACACTCGCACACAAACACGCACACAAGATAAAAAGATACAATGATAAAAAATAAAATATATATATAAGTGTAGACCATAATATAAATATGATTCTAAAAATGCTAGATCAAGGTCAAATACAGGTGTCATATTTAAAAGGTACAAAACCTTCTTTTACAAGGGCTAGGAAGTTTCAAGGTCTCCATTAATTGGAAAGATGCTTCTAGCAGAACATCGTTCAGAAAACAGGGAGGGGAAGAAATAGAAAAGAAGAGGGGGGAAATGTGCTGGAGAGAGAGAGAGAGAAAGAACGAGGAATACAAACAAATTGGCTAGCTCCCCGGCTGCGAGTCTACTTTTCCCACCAGCTTCGGACACGCATGAGCAGACCACCTTTCATTTCACGACTTATGACTTGAAGTTATACATCGAAACAGAAGCCCTTAGTACCACCAAACTCTGATCCTAACCCCAACCCCAATCCGCTCCCAAAATAATCGTAAGCTAACAAGCGCATCGAACATACGACTTTTTAACCATGAAAACCAATGTCTTTGCCACTCAGCTATCGCCCAGCACGGACTGGGCTCTTCGGCGTGACTATAACAAGTGACGCGGTGTAGAGTTCATGGCCTGACCTGAACCTGCTGTGATTAACAACCCCCACGCTCATGCGCGGCGCACTGGGGTGCCTCAGGTCAGCGGGAATTGCAAACTCGCTGACCCGCTGACTAACCAGCGAATTCGAAATGACTGAAAAGCGTGTGGAAGAACGGACTGACTCTATTTGTTCTTTACCATTGAGAACTGCATGAAGTTCAATGGCTAATCTTTACCACTAGCCCTTTCTCTCTTTACCCCCTTCCTCCTCTTATTCCTTTTCCTCGTCCAAACAAAGAAAACGCATACAGCAGCTGCTTAAAATGCTTCATTAGTGATTGACGTCTACGATGATTTTCTGAAAACAGCCTCGAGGCGAAAAATCAGAGCTCGACATTAAGTAATCTTTACTCGCCGCTGGGCACCTGCTGTACGAACGAGGAAGTGCGAATGGGCTAATTCTGGCCGGGCATAATATGCGATTCAGGCGATGTGCCGACCTGCCTCTGTAGCAGCCTAAAATGGAGGTAGGCTCTACGTGATGCCGCAGCTGTTACCCAACGTTACCTCGCGTCGAGTGGGAGGCATCGCGGCTGTCAGGGCAGTGTGGGTGCGTCTGACTTTTTCTGTGCAGCGGGAATCATTTGCCATACGTACAGGTAAACAAGACCCAACATGAGATCTCGGGGCAACGAAAGGAACTCGCCAACTTTTAAGAGAGAAGTAAACGCGTGTGCGTGGGTGCTTGGCGCCCGGGTGTGTTCAGTTTTGCAGTAACTTCCCCTCCCTTTAACATTAGTTACAGACAGACACACATATGTGCAAAAGTCGGATTTGCTATAGTGGTTCATCGACCTGCTTAACAAGACGTAGTTTGAACCGTGAATCCCTATCAGGCAATCTCGGATTCCATTTGTAAACCAACGCCTGTATCGTGCCAGCTGAGTCCGAGGTAATAACGTTTCCCTGGTTAAATAAAAGAAAAACGAAAGTCATATAGACGCATTCTTGCACGAGTACGACCTTCCATTATCTGAGCTCCCAAAGCGCATGTCCCATGAAACGGTCGTATTTCTTACTAAAGGTCGGGTCCGGACTGTACTCAGCTGCACGCTGGAGAACCCGTTACAAAATTTTATTGCCTATATTTTATTACCAAAAGGCACAAAGCCATCCTCAAAACTTCAAAAGATATCCAGGGTAGGGTTAGTATCAAAAGGAAACAAAACGCTTGCCAAGGAGGTAAACTAGTTTTTGATTTCTTGACTGTTCGGGGTTTTCTACTTATTGCCATCGGAAACCTCAGTGAATTTTTATGAACACACTGTATAGTTTGCACGATACTATATATCAACCAAGTTTGAGTTTTCATGAGAATTTTAAGAAATGCTGTCTCTGTTTTTGTCAAGTTTAGCTTTATTTAGTTTCTTTGTTGTCACCTTGTTTTACTCCAACCGCCAGTCACGTGTTGGTTTTCAGTTATGCTTAGCATAACGTTTCCTCACCAAGTCAATCGTTTGTAAAAGCCTTTGTATTGAAAGGCTCTTGTTTTCTAGTTCGTTTCTTTCCTTCCTTCAACTTTTAGGTTCTTTTTTAAACAAGGAGGGGTAAACAACCTTAAAAAAGATCAGCAATAAGATACCAGTATTTTCAGTTAAAGAAGATTTTAAAAAAAACAATGTTAATGACAGCAAAAATGCCTTTAATCAAACCTAGTTTCCGTAAACAATATCTTTCAGTTAGAAACTATCAATTTTCACACCATCTTCAGCCGTTTACTCATAACTCAGCCAAATAGAAATGGGCTGCATGTCACGTAAGTACTTCTGGACACGAATTTACATTGATTTCGAGTAAAACAAGACCACGTGATTTTAACGTGGGAAGTTATGTTGGCGTGGTTGATCCGATTTCGCAATAGTGAAACGTTGTGTCGAGAATTAAACACCACGAGACAGCCAAGAGTTTAAGAGATGCCTGCAGGTACGAAAATCGAGAAAGCTGTTTCCCATTATGTTGATCCAAAAGCTACCTTCCCACATAAAAGAGATTGCTGTTTATAAAACGTAATGGAGAAATGAAACATGATTAACGGGTAAGGAAGAGGGGTGTTGATTGTTGAAGATCTCGTCGCTTTTCAAAACAAAAAGAAAGAGGCTAGCCCTGGGCGTCACGAACGCCAACTATTCTCATACCCAGTTAGCTGTACCGTGTCTTCTCTTGCGGCCAGTGGATTAGGAAATAGTGAGGAGCGTTCACTGCGAAAGCGACCTACTGATAAAAAAAATCTACGCTGATTTAACGTAAGTCTGCGACTATACCTGTCTATCTCATTAGCCATAGACCCGCGTAACACAGCATCAGGGCCGGCCAGACTGTAGACCACTGATGCTGTGTTCTTCGCGATGTTTTCAGCTCTAGCGTCGGAGGGCGAATTTTGCCAATGCTGCTACAGTTTCCAGGCGATTCGCTTGAGGGTAAAAACCTCTGAGAGGGACATCTTGAACTATCTGCTGGCATCTTCCTCCAAAACCGGGGAGATCATCTTCGTTTGCCCTGTAATCTTGAAGTCATGTCTCTCAGCGCACGTCCGACCTCCAGGGGGGAGTGGATGTGGGGGAGGGGGGGGGCCGCTTGCGATCCAAGGGCCGTAACTCACGCTAACATCAAGGTTGCTCAACCATATGCCCTCCTGCAAAGGTTGGTGCAGATAAGTTAAAGAAAAACTAGTTTTTTTTACGTACAGATAAAAGTATCTCTGTATTCTTAACAGATTTTCCTTCGTTTTGAAGCCAGCTCTGCAAGAGAAAAAGATACGAAGGGAAATGGCCACCGAAAAAAAGGAGGCAGGTTAGGGTGGGCGAGTGAAATGAGACAGGAGCACAAGAAAAAAATTATAAATTCAATTCACGTTTTCTACCAAAATAGCATACGGAATTTCAACTAAACATGCAAAGCCGCAAATCACTTGTGTTTTCAAAACCAGAATAGAAAACTTATTTCTCTGAAGTGTTTAGAATTGAAACTCCATCCCGTCGAGCTTTCAAATCATCTTCTCAATGTCTGGCTGCACCGATTCACATTCTGCTCGGTTCACGACTCCGAATCTTGCCTCTTAGAACTGATGGCCTGATAGTCTCAGGGCATCAGGGTATAGTTTGGTAGGGAGTTTTTAACGCCTACTCGCACAGGCTAATTTCAATAGCACCCAATCAACAGTCCATAAAATTACGCTATCTGTTAAGAAAGCTAACATGCGTGACGTGAGCCAGACAGCCCTGGGAGCGATCATTCGCCTTTAAACCTCCGTATTTTACTTATCGGGTCAAACATGTCAGTTCCACGTGCAAGTAGTTTGTTACCTTCAGAAGGCGCCCGGCAGGTGCTGTGAACACTTTAGATATAACTGGAAGTTCCCCCCCTCCCTCTTGAACAAACCCCATCAAGTAGTGAGTTCAGGGAGTCGTCGATTGAGGAAACGAGAGATGTCTCACTCTGCCTCAGCTCTCTCTACCTCTCTGTCTGCCCGCCCCCCCCCCTTCCTCACTTCTCTTCCAGTCCCTGTTTGTCCCCTATCCCGTTATTTCTATTTTCCTCCAGCTAGCCCGCCCCCCCCCCACCTCTCTACCCTTCCCATTCCCTCTTCTTCTGTTCTGTTTAAATAACACTTGGCCTAAAAATTGTGCGAATTGTTTATAGCCCCAAGGATTTTTCTTGCATAGGATCATTTCGGTTCCACTGAATTGGAATTTCTCACTGCATGCATATTTTTAATATTTTGATGCGGGAATAATGATTTTCAGTTTTAAAAGAGCTGAAGTTAACACTAACTTTTTAAAGCAACACCACACGTGAAAAAAGGTCAGTGCACACCTGGTGCCTTCCTCCTCATTACTGCCTCCTCCACGTTTTTATCTCGCGTCTTGAAGCATGACAAATATACGCCTGCTGCTATGGTTGTGGTTTGTGTTTGTCCGTGGGGGCTAGGGGAAGCAGCTAACTACCTGGATATTACCCACGTTTACTTTAACAGAAAGATAGGCTATTCAAATTTCTGAAGCCAATTCCCATGCCCGAAACTAATCTTCGCTGCCTGAAAATCTCCGTTTAGAGGAAGCACGAGTATATATACGCGTGTGCTATTTCCACAAATACACATTACTGTACGGTGCTCCTTGTAAGCTTTTCGGCACATTGATTCCCTACCCTTCGCGGACGTGGCATGAGTGTGGGCTTTCATTTCCATACAATAAATTATCCATAAGTATCTAAGAGTGGACATGCCCTGTCGTACAATTTGTTTCTGGAACTAGCGATTGGTTCGTTATGAAAACTTCAGTCTAAAAAAACTGCAAGCAGTTGAGCAAGTGGATAGTTTTTAATATCTTGGTACAGTTTCGTACAAAAAAAATAAGTTTTAGTGCGCATGTTGAGCGTGTATGTAAAGAAAGCTAATCGATGAGAATATCGTTTAAGGAAGTACAACTGTTTTAATGTTTAAAAGCGTATTTTAGAAGCAGCTGTATCCTCTCATGCAATACACTGTACCACATGGTATAGAAATTTGACTATAAAGAACCGTGCGAAGCTGGGCTTGAGTCGTAAACATACCAGGCAAATATATCGGCATTAAACAAAAGCAATTCTTTGAACTTCACCATCAGTTTGTTTTGTTTTTTTAAAAAGCGTGCACACTTATTATTGACCCCACCTATCCACTTAAAGATTCATTTGCTATATTCTGGTAGAAGAGTTCGCGTCCCCCTTGTAAAATGAAACACCGTTTAAGTTTCTTTCATTCCATCGCCAATTAGCATTTTAAATTCAATGGCTGTGTAACCTACTCCTCCTTGGTATAAAAAGCTTATTCATTTATTGTCTCGGTACTGGTGAAAGAAATTTATGTTTTGTTTTGTTTTATCTATAAGCAGTATTTTTTAATCTTTTTGCTGTTAGGTAAACTATTTGTCTAGAAGACAAGCTAAATGTTGGTGTTAAATGAAGTGAGCACATGCCCATCAAATGCGTGCAGCTAACAAAGCAAAACTCAACTGGGAAAGAAAACAGTGCATTTGCAAACCATGTTTAATATGAACACAATACTTCCAAGGGACTGGATTGTATTATGGATGGGGGTCGAAAGACGGTTTGTAACCGTGCCTCCAAGACGACGACTCGGTGATGCTGATCGCAGCATAGCGACTGGGTGTCTGCGAGACGGCATCACAGATCGGGAAGTAAGTCATCCATTCAGCTATTGTGACATTGCGGGACCGTTGCAGCCAAAAATGAAATGTCAGGAAGCGCAAGTGACCAGGACCCCTACGATCGACGACCAAACAGGATGACGGGTTTGTAATCCTGTTGGCTTTACGGGACAGAATAGCCACCGCCAGCACAAGCGGGGGTCATCTGCGAGAAGCCAGCAGTGTCACTGTCAGGGACCAGATGATTAAGAACCAGCTGCTTGAGGCTACCCAGCGTTCAAGGCATCCCGCAGTGCGGGCTGCTCCAATGCCGGCTCTTCGCGCAGGTCATCATCAGCTGCTCTGGGTCCAGTGGCATTTGGACTGGACACGTCGGCAGTGGCTAGAGTTTTCTCCAATGAATCCCGCTTTTCCATATCGTTTCTAGATGGCAGAATCGCGTCTGGAGGCGAAAGAGTGAGCGCCATCATGACACCTATGTGGGTCTGCGTGAACAATTTGGTGGCGGAAACAGCCATGTCCTACAGAAACCCCATGCACGGTGTCCGAGACAACCTTACTGGCGTGGTCTACAGGACTGACATTCTGCAGTCTCTCAAACTGTCAGCGCTGATGACAATAGGACCAGGAGACATTCTCCAGGATGGCAATGCCAACCCACACAGGGTTGGGGTCGTCACCACCTTCCAGCGGCAGCAGCAAGCGACTCGTATGGACTGAGCAGCATATTCACCGAACATTAACCTGATCAAGCACCTGAGAGATGTGCCGGCCCGTCGCCTGTGGGAAAACCACCCGACCCCCAGCTGACCCCCAGCCGTTTTGCTTCACCAAGAGCGGCAGGCGATCCCGCAAAGGACTCGGAGCTCTGTCGATGCAACAATTCGCGGTACCTTGCTGGCCTGCAGGCCAGTGGAATACACACACGTTTTTGACACTGATTGTTCTGTGCTGCACCTGCTCTGACTTCAGTAAATACGTGGGTTGTTTACATCATAGAAGTGAATCTTGCTGATGCAATGAAAATAGCCTATTAAGTCTGTTATTGTTTGTTAGATATAATGAATGAGGTACTCTACAGCTTCATTGTGACTACTGGTTTGTGGTTTGATATCACGTACCACGTGCAGTTTGAATAGTGTTTCAATTGATTTGAGCAGTATACTTACAGCATGCTGCCTGTTCACATTACTGAGGAGGCAAGAGACGAAAACAGAAGGCACCAAGACTGAAAACAATGAAAGTTGGATGAGCTTTGTGGATTGCGCGTGTGAATTTTCCTCACCTCTTCTCCCATCTTGCTTTCTCATTCTTCTTTCTTCTGTCCAGATGTACTCTCTTATCTCTCTTCTCTCGTCGTCTCTTTCACCCTTTTGTCTCCACTTTCTTGCTACTTTTCCTTCTTCTATTCTCTCTCTCTCTCACTCACACACACTCTTCCTCTCTTTCTCACATACATACATACACGCACATACGCGCACGCACGCACGCACACACACACTCACACACACACACACATCTCGACGGAAGAGGGAATTCCAAAGGAAGGTAGGAAAGAACGAAAAGAGAAAGAAATATGGAAGGATAGAAAGAAGACAGAAGCACAGAAAGAACGAAAATGGCGAAGAAAGAATTACCATACAGAAGTAAAAGACTACGGAAAGAAAACAGACATAACAGAAGACAGAAAGATAAAAGGGAAAGGGGGAAAAGAGTAAGGAATGAAAGATATAAGAACAGAATAAGAAAATGAATGAATGAATGAACACAAAGGATTGGATATACAAGAAGACAGGCTGTTAATGCTTAGAGAAAATAAATTACATGACTATATAATTAGCAACGTTTCTAATAAAAGCTGAAATTGAAGGTAAAAATTGAGAAATGCCAACAGTGTCCATAGGTGCGACTCCAGCTGCACGTACCTTTACACTGGAGACAATTTCCAGAAATGCTCTGTCGTTCTTTCTTCGTTATCTCCTCAGAGCACTGCAGCTCGCACCACGGGCCTCTCGCGGAATCTGGCTAGTCTCAGACGGCATTCAGATACAGCGGCGGTGCTTGATGAAGACCTGAGTTCTCAAAAAGGCCGGGGGGAAATGTATCTACACATAGACTTTTTTTTCTTCAGAAAAACGATGAAGATTCGGGCTGCCTTACTACACGCAGCCTGCTGCAGGACAAATGGCTAAGGCGGGGGCGGACGGGGGGATAACCCACTCCGCCCGCAAGGCGGCCCTGCGCAACGCAGCAACTATATTGGCTGCTCACAACACGGAAAATTCGCCTCCTACAGTTGCCCGCTTCTGCCGTTAAAAGCTCTGTCCAGCGTTCTTCGGACCCCCAGCGAAAAGCGTAAACACGGCCTAAAGCATTAATTGCCCAAGAGGTGTCAAACGAGCTGTAGACCATAATATTTTTTTTCTCTAGCTCTACAACCCTTTCCCGTCGGTCAGCTGAGCCAGTTCTAGCGTGCTTCACCACAGATACGTTGCTTGATGGAAGTCTAAGCAGAACTTCCGAGTTTGGGTGGAAAGGAAGACTGAACACATAGATCATATTCACAGCTTTGCTGACTCTTTGCGTCTGCTTGCCTCCATGTGGGGTCCGATCGTCAATAAACAGCTTTCATTTAATATACTGTCAAAGCATTTTATCCCCATCCCTGCTGTCCACAAACCATTCTTGGTTATTCCAAAGAGTGGGAGCACACAAGTATGTTTACATGCGTTCGTGGATATGTCTGGGGTGCACAGAAAATGAAGCATGTTTACGCGTGGTGGTTGATTCTTTTATGCACGCACAAGCTAACGCGCTGCGATCACACGATCTTGTCCACAGCTGTGCGTAGCATTTGCACGAACGTGCACGCATATTTGCGTTTATTCGACGCAATCTCTTCTTGGTTCCTTATCGCGCATGGGTAAATTTTCGTGGCTCAATCTCACTGCGTCACAAGTTTTCTTTTTGCACGCAGTGACATCATGAAAGCAGAAGCAGGTTTTAGCCACAGGGTTCCTCTTTTGATAAGTCAGGGGAGGGCAAAATAATCCAAAGTACGCTATTTGACACAATCTGCAACGGTGGAAACTCCAAATGTTCACCAGACGCAAACATGACTTAGGATGCAACAAAAACAAGCCCGAAGTCTCCTAATTTATCTCAAATGTTTTTGGAGGGTGGGGGGTGTGAAGAGCGCTAAATTCAGAGGCGAATTTTCTAAAAATTTCTATCTTGACCTGACCTGATATGCCCCACAAAGATATGGAAGATCCCCAAGAAAAATCAGCGGCTAAAGTCGAATTTCTAATCTCCACACTCTCCGAAAACGCGCGTTGTTTTCAAGAGGAAGGGAGCGTTTATCGAGCTTAAATACCGAGTCTAAACACTTAACCTTGGTAACGCACTTTTCCTAACGGCAAAAAGCACTCAGATTTCAGTGTCTTGGACGTGCACTTCTTCTTGGCCTGAACGCACGTTTTCGGCGAGTATAAACCCATGGGGATGAGGCAGAAGACGCTTGTTCGTGGTCTGTCTTTCGTTTGTATCTGACGCGAGGCCCGCTCGATGCAAAACGATCGCCAACTGATGTTGCAAACTCTTTTCCTCCCTTTCTCCCCCTCCCTACTCTCCTATTCCAAATCCCGAGAGGTTTATCACTGTCTCGCCACGTGTTGCTTTCCTGTCTTTCAAGCTACAGATTGTGCATTCCATGAGGTTCTATTTCGCGTGCCAAGCTTCAGAAGCGTATGTGCTGAGTACTTTTAAATGGTATATTAACTGAATACCTGCAAGTCATTGACGAGTGCCATGTCCAGCTTAATACCTGATGTCTCGAATTTGTCGTCCGTACATTAATGTACTCTTTCATTGCCTTAAGAATTACTGTAAAAAGAAATTATATTGTCATTTGCAATTTGTAGTGTTTACAGAATGTGCAGGGCAAGCACCAAGCCACTAAACCTCTGAAATTAAAAATTACCGATTGATAGCAGTTTATCAGAACTCTGCCCTTATACAAAAACTAAAGAAAAAAACGCAGCAATGACAACACCTGTAAAATGTTGACTAGAGTATTGTCTTACAGCAACTTCTGGTGTGTGGGTACATAAATTAATGCCGCCAGACTTTCAGCCTCACATGTAGACCCTCCGACAAAAAGTCGACATTAGCTTAGGACGTAAAATAGGCTTACGTAAACTTTTGTGGGCGTAAATGAGTTTGTGCGTGCTTACAGAGGCTTATGCTTGTGCATTTTTGTGCATGTTTGTGCATGTGTGTGTGTGTGTGGCTGGGCGCCATGGTAGTGGGCGGGGGTTGTAAATTTTTACAATCATGTACAAAAATGGAGAGAGATAAACGAGAGTGCAAAAGCCGGCTAACGAAATATGTCAGTCAAAAGGCAAAAGGTCAATTGATTTATGTCGTCCTCTTGCCAAGAAAATCTGGACCCAAAGCCGGCAATCATTCACACATATCCCGCCATGAATCACTGGCGTAAAGCGAGGGCACGGTCTACAGGCATGTGCCTCACCACTCGGCCGCTGCAAAGCTCCACGCGGCTTTCCTGCCTGTTACACGGCTTTGGTTTTCGAAAGCAATGTCGCAAGTTAAACCCCCTTTTCCGCAAAACTTGTCTCGGATGTGCATTTCAGTCTTGAAAGGGCTTAAATATGAGGTTTAAAACTACAGATTGATATTTTGGAGCGTTTTGTTTTCGTCGCTACCTCTCCTTTCTGTTCCTTTTCTCTTTCTTCCTACTCTCTCTTCTTTGCTCTGCTGCACTTCCTGCCGGTCTCTCTTCCTTCTCCCTTCTTCCATTTTGCACTCCGGGTCTGTCCGCCCTCATCTCTCTCTTTCTGTCTCTCACCAATTTCACCACCCCCACCACTACTACTTTCCGATTATTCGCCAACACAGAAATATGCCGATGTAATATGCGCGGGCGACATTCATAGAAAGAAGTGATAATGCAAGGCCCAGAGAAATCTAACCGATTTTGTGTACACTCCTTTAACCTTGCTGTGCCCATTTTGATAAAGCATAAAACTTGTAAAGTTTGTCGATGTTTAAGCGAGTGCACAGATAAAGCATATACAGTAAATAACCCTCAAACCCTGATCAGGTTTTGCTTATTTCTGATGCGCTTTTTCTGGCTGCTTTCCCGTCCGTGTTTCTCTACCGGCACCATTGTCTGTCTTCGCTGTATGAGAGAGACTACCCCTGAAAGTTTTAAGCGTGCTTGTAAAAAAAAGCCAGAAGAAAAGGAATGTTCCGGTGCCATTCTTGGCCATGTTTCGAATGTTAGCACTTATTCCCACTTGAAGTTCCTGTCTTTGTTTACGCGACTTTGCTTTTGATTTGATTTTCTT
Organism: Lanistes nyassanus; assembly: GCA_004794575.1. Taxonomy (NCBI): domain Eukaryota; kingdom Metazoa; phylum Mollusca; class Gastropoda; order Architaenioglossa; family Ampullariidae; genus Lanistes; species Lanistes nyassanus. Next base: position 100,683 of record SMGT01009382.1, read on the forward strand.
GTTTGTTTTGTCTCCCTTCCCAGTTGATCTTCCAGCCTCGGGCCTCTCTCTACCTGTCTATCGGTCTATCACCCGTTCGAGATGCAATATAGTGGGTTGTTAGTGTTCTCTGTTATAGTTATGGGAGTTTGCACTCCATTATCTACGCTCTCTCTCTCTCTCTCTTTCCCTCTCCCTTTCCCTACTTTTTTTCCTCTCACCTCACTCACTCACCTCAATCATTCAACCACCCACCCACTCACGAACCCATTTAATCAGACACACACACACACACACATAAGCTCAGGCACGCGCAAACGCGCTCTCAAACATAATCTAATATGAAACACGCACCCGCACGCACACAATTCCTAAGCCTAACTCAATACCTTGTGAATAGTGTTCATCTACAATAAGCTTAACACAATGCAGCCAACAACACTATCGAACCCTACGGCTCTCTTTCCCCCGCTTTTTTAACCAATACGTAATGCGTGGCTGCCTGCAGTAAGTTTAGCCAGACACGCCAAGACAAATTGCTAGTGCCAGCAGAAATGGAGCCATGTCTTCATATAAACGACGTGCGCTTCACTGGCTCGCTGAGAGGGTCATTAGCTTCTGCAAAAAGAAGTATGAGGGTTCACTCGCTTTCGCAACGTCGTCTTGCTAACTTCCTCTTTGTTATTAGTACGATGATAAGACATCATTTAAACCAGCCTTAACAGTGGCTTTGGTTTCCAAGTCCCCTTTCTCTTCGTAACAATCACGTAATGTTATTATCTATCCTTTCTTTTCCTTGCTTTTTGGAATAGGTCGGATTTCGATAGATGGAGTTACTTCTAGAAACTAATTAGGGACAACTTCAAATATTCTTTATGTAGCAGATTGATCCAAAAAGGAACAGTAACAGTATAGTAACATTGCAGCATCTTTCATTTAGCGCACTTCTAATTGATCTCACTTTTATGTGTAATTAATAATGAATTGAGAACTGCTAAATAAATGATTATGATGATGACTTGCATCTCAGTCTCTTTACTATAACCTTTCACTGAGAAATGACACTAAATCGTCCAGCTTACCTCGATGTAAAACCAACCCTTACCTTTTCCACCGGAAGGAACTCACATTTCCCTTAAAATTCTGGTCTGGTCGATACAGGCGATTGCAGAGTAAAATTATTGATCGGCATCACAGTCTCTCATCGGCACTCTATTCCGTACAAGAGAATTACCTTTCTCTTTCGCCTTTCCTCGCTTCATCCATGTGCTGTCCTTTCACTCACTCGCTTCCTCATCAGATCACTCGCTCAGCCCCTAGCCCAAAGACTCACTCTCCCACTTACTCATTACTCAATGTTTCTGCACCCTATGCATTTGTGTACGTGTAGGTGTAGACGCATGCCTGTATGAGCTTATCTTTGTGTGTACGTGCATGGTTAGGCATTAGTATTTTAAAGAATATTTGCTTCGTGAGACTTTTCATAACATTATTGTTTAGCGCCGCATCACTGCGCATAATCATGGGTTTGCTACCTAAGCGTAGAGAACTCCTGACTATTGGTGCTTTTAATGGTTAATTCAAAGAAATTTCTAGAGTGGGTATTGGGAAGTAATTGTAGTTCTTAGCTCTTTAGAAGCAGTAGACTATTGGTACTGTTAAGGCGCAACATTTCTACAGTCGTCATCGACAAACAATTGTTTGCACCTGTAGAATGAAATGTCGAAACTGCCTCTTATGAAAACGTTTTTTAAAGGTCCGAGTAGCAATGCCTTTGTTTGCCTTCATCAGAAGTCTTTTTAATGTAGTTTCCCCCTTAATTCTGTCAAACAGAAAACGAATATTAGTGTCTGCAGTGTGAAATATGTGTTCTGCAAGTATGGTGTCTCTCGCACACGCACATACGCACACACACACACACACATGCACAAGCGGAAGAAAAAAACTGTTAACTGTTTTGAAAAATACTGTAAAAATAGGGGCTTGCTGTCAATACGGACAAGCCTAAAATTGTGATATTTAAGAATGGAGATTTTGTCAGAAAATCTGAGAAATGGTAATCTGCACGTGCAAACAGATACAAGTGGTGTCCAGTTATAATTAACTCGGAGTTATATTTTCATCTACATTGAAGAGGTCAAAATGTGTAGATAACCTGTACATTAAAGCATCTATAGGCTGGGTCGGAATTTAAAAAACACATTATTTCAGGTATCATCTTCATCAGACTGATACGCTGTGTAAAGTTTTTGATACGAAAGTTAACCCCATCCTATTGTATGGGTCAGAAACGTGAGGCATTCATAGATTTGAAGCGATTGAAAACTTCACATTAAAATATGCAAGTTGGTTATTGGTGTGGGAAGAGATTTTAGGAATAATATTGCTTTGTCTGAATATGGTAGATTCTCCGTTTTTATTGACACCTCTCATCGTGCTATCAAATATTGGTGTAAACTTCGTAATATGTCAGAGAGCAGATACTCTAAATAATGTTATAGCATGTTGGTTAGGTATGATAAATCAGGAACGAATTGGATAGCGCATTTTAGAACCTGATTCTGTACCTATGGTTTGGGATATGTATGGGCAATGCAATCAGTAGGTAACCAAACAGTTTTTGTTCATGTTTAATACTCAAAGACTGCTTCCGCCAGAACTGCCATGACTCACTCGAGTCACATGCTGATTATTGTTCCTCCCATCCAAATATAATAAGGGCTAGTGATATATAATAAAGGCTATTGATATATAATAAGGGCTAGTGATATCTATCAGTTAAACTCCTTGAAACACCGTCGTGCATATTGTGCATTTTGCGATGTTGTCAAGTGCCGGTGAATGTTACCGCCTCCGTGGTCTAGAGGTTAACGGCATCTGCTTCCTAGCCAGGAGGTGGGTGGTCCGCAGTCTCGCCGAGTCATACCTATGGCTTAAAAATTAGCAGTCTAGTAGCTGCCAGACGCGTGGAAATAGTACTAGGACTGGTTGGGCCGCCCGGTGTCCGTATAATGTGACTGAGTGGCACTGAACCCTGTGAAACCTTTCACAGCAGTCCCACGTGTGGCAGCACACAAGCTTTTTCTAAACAACGCCGTCGTGATATGCCCGCAGTGTGAGGCGAGACGTTAAGCAGCAAAACACCCACCCATCCTCTGAACGATATTGAGAAGTTTAAGTGGAAATAAGCCCACTCACCTGTATTGTAAACAACGAGACAAAGAATGAGTGGAAGATCAATGCCATTTCCTATTTCTATGCCCAAAAATTTTTTGCTATGTAAATGTTTTATACCGAGCTTCTGTTATCGATATCCACCTGAAAGTATGGCCCAGCTGCTATAAGCCGTCCAGCTGTGCTTTAAATTTCCAACGTACATAACAGGAACCTTAAAACTCAGAAAATAACCTGTATAAATGCGTATTACTCCCCCTTGTTCAAAATATAGTTTTTCACCCCTTGAATGCAATGGTGAGTTGTAACCTCGTGTTCATGTAGGCAAAATGGCCTACAAAAACTGAAAATTATTATTATTATTATTATTATTATTA
>SMGT01009382.1:104288-115750 GCA_004794575.1 Lanistes nyassanus
TGAGGGTGTGTGTGGTGTGTGTGTGAAAATAATGCCATTGAACAGATTTCTGCCTGTGGCAGAGGCGAAGAATTTCATTAGGGTCTTTTGGTTCTCCCGTTCCTGCCCCTCCTGTCGCTGCGAGACTCGGAATCTTTTGGCTTGGCCATAACTAGAAGGTAATCAGAGAACGAGGAATAAATATAATTTGTCATTCATCTAGGATTTTTATGAGTGGTGGGCAGGACAATGTTCTTTAGGATGAATAATTCGAAATGTTTGGGGAAAATTACATTTTGAAATCTCATTTTGTCGCATGTTGATGTCAAAGGGTACGGGTTCGTTTCAAAGACTTGTTTTTAACTTGCCAGGCACGTTTCCTGTTGCGTGAGGATAAAGGCTTTTCTGTAAACCTTGAGCGCCTTAACACGTGTAGGTTTGACAGCCTTTTTCTTCAATATAACCTGATATCCAGGCCTTTTTTTACGTTTCCTATTGAGAGGTTAGAGCGCTGGTTCAATACCCGTCGGACACATCACACTCCCTGCTTCTCTCCAGTTCACCCAGCGGAAAATAGTAACCTAAAGTTTAGGGAAGGTAAGGAGGACAGGGATATTAGATGGGCACCATCCTCAGAACAATAGCCCAAAGAAAAGTGGGGGTTCTTATAGATCCCCACTTCTCCATGACCTGAAAAGTTCATGGGACATACTCTACTTTTGAATTGTAATCCTATTGATATTAAAATTCCTTTAGATATTTTTTAACTGTGGTCCTGCGTGCGAGGAGTGTATTGTTATAGAAAACGTGACCAGAAGAATTACAGTGAACAAAATTCCAGCACTATAAGCAACGCAAGGGTGCATACCTCCACACCCAATAAACTCTTATTATTGCATTGCATCGCCTCTTATACACCTTAAAACAGGTTTCACCATCCATCTTGAAAAGTCATGAAGAGGCATAAAATCTCTTACCATAAATGCCCTTAATGTGTTCAAACTGCGACAGTTCCTATTCACACTGTGTAGTACAGCATTCGAGAAAACAAGTGTCTGCTTTTGTTTTTCTTTTTAGTCCGCCATCATCCCTTCTCAGATGTTTAGCCTCTATTGCCCCCAATCTTCATCTCTAACAGTGGATTTGGGCTGATGGCAGCTTTACTTACTACCCAATGCTCAGCACGTTTGTCGTCGGATTTTCTGGTCTGCCCTCGCTTTGCAATATCTTCCGTGTGCCTCATTCTTTTGTAAATAGTTTTGTTCCCCACAATAGACTTTTGTGTTCAGGAGCGAGATTTAATACCGCAGCTTGATACTCTCCGTTGTACGCATCCTCGTTCTGCTTCCCGTCAAAGCAAGAGTGGCTTCTTGGATAACAATATGCTTCTGTAATGGTTCGCCAGCAGCCGTTGGTATCCCGGGCATTCTATCGAGCGCACAGCGCAAGCGGTCGAATGCAAGAGCTTGTTTTACGACCTTTGCGTCTTCTGACATTTTCGGTTTATCTCGTATCATACCGGTTGACTCAGTATTTATCTTATTAGCTCTTACTGTTGTTATTCTACAGAGAAAGAAAGTACAAGATCAAAAATAATGAAGAGATGGAAAGATGCAGATAGGAAATGGAATGCCTCTATCTGAATGCTGTCCGATCTAATGTCTCCTGCCTTTGTGTGTGTGTGAGAGAGTGTGAGGGTGTGTGTGTGTGTGCATCTCTATTTACGTGCTTTTGTAGACAGTGGAGTGTGTCCACACGTGTGTGTGCGTGCGTGGGTGGGTGGGTGATTATTTGTCTGTGTGTGTGTGTGCGTGCGTTTGTGTGTGTGTGTATGTGTGTGTGTGTTGTGTGCGCGCGCGCAGGCGTGTCACAGCAAATTTTGTAATGTGTTGTAGGCAAAAATACACTCCGATAATTAATTTGTAATCATTAACCCGCTAGTCAAATATCAGGCGTCCAAGAAAAAATGCACTCCTATTTTAAGAACAATTTAATGCTTCAAATAAATCTTAATTCTCCTTCAAATTACGAGTTGGTCTGGCCTTAAGGCTTTCTTAAACGAACGAATATCTACTCGGCGAAACTTGCTGTATACGCTGTAAGTTTTTGCGAAGTACGTCCAGTTAGGAAATACCTTAACGAAGGAGAGAAAAATGAATTTACGACAGATTTACAGGAAGTCTGCACGCAAGCATGAGGAAAAAAGTCTAAACATTTATAGCATTTGAAAATCTCTCAAAGTTCACAAGAAACTAAAACATCTATCATATGCTTTAAGTTTGTAGCTTTTTATTCTTGTCGCTCAGTAATTGTTCCTGTTCCTGCTATCATCACGCCTACCAGAAGGAAGCACCTCGCTTCATTAATGGACATATTTCTGATTTTTTTTTTACGTATAATACATGTAGTCAGAAACCTTTTCACATTAGTACAGGAGCGTGAGAATTGACAAAACTCGTTCAGTCATACACGAGCTTTATTTCTTTTTTTTTCAATGTCTGTGAGTAATTTGTTGCAAATCACTTATCTGAATCAACAAAACAACTTTCGTTTGCGTAATACAAGCGTTCAAACTAAGGGATTTTTCCAAACGGGGAACTAAATTGTTAAAACTCTGAAATTCTTGTTTACATAACGTCGAAAAACGTTCATTTGCTTCCCTGCAAGCCTTTAAAATTTGTTTGGATTAAAAAGGAATTGGTGGAGGCCAATATAGAAAAACATAGAGAGATAGTACAATATTGCAAATGAGATAAGTCTTTAGGTCATGTGGAAAGGGGCGGGAGAGAGGGAAGGGGGAGGGAGGAACAGAGGGATGGAGGAAGGGAGAGGGAAAGATGCTGCTAGTGCTGACACTTTTATAGTCATCGCCAAACCTGCTTCCTCTGGGCTGGCGCGAGTGTAATTACGAAGTTTCATCTGACTTTTAGACGGAGAATATTTGATGGTCCGGTACTTTGACTGCAATGACCCAGTCACCAACGATTAGAGGGCTGTCAATCATTTTCCCTGCGGGGGCATTACACCGGTCAGCCTGGATGAAGCTTGGGACAGGTTTGGCGTTAATGCATGGCAGATGACCACTCGTGACGAGACGGGACGATGAAGACTGCATGGGAGAGCTCATCAGAGATAATTGGCAAGGAGCCTGCTGACCTCGTTCAGACGGTGAGATTCGTCCGATGTGGCCTAGGCGCGAACTCCAAAAAAAAATCAGCCGAAGTGTTTTTCCTAAAGTAGCATTTTGTGTCTGCTTTGGAACCAGCCTGCCCTGTCCCCCCTTACCTCCCTGTCCCTCACACTCTTCCTTCCCCTCCTCTTCTAGTTAATCTCTCCATTCCACCCCCCCCCCTCCATCTATATCTTCCCTCTTTTTTTGTCTTACATTTTGTCATTCTGTTTCCTTTTTTCACATCTATGTGTGGGAAGGGGGAGCACGCATGCACGTGTGCGTGTGTGTTTGTTCGCCTGTCTTCCAGATTACATAACTGCCCGAGTAGAGTTTCCCTACCCTCCCACCCCTGTTTCTCTATCATCACTGCACAAATATGAAGCCAGTTTTTTGCGATTTTTTTTACTGCAAACCAGCAATTTCCTACCTTTGTTGCCTGCACACTGGGTGTGTTCCTTTTTGATGCAAATTGTGTCTTGTCGTCGATTAAAACTCAAGTGACATAGCATCTTCGGAGCTAGGCGCACCGAGTGGCACCCAATGAGCTGTCCAGGGTAACACTTGGTATGTTTTGTCTCGTTGGTTGGTTGGTTGGTTGGTTGGTTGGTTGGTTGGTTGGTTGGTTGGTTGGTTGGTTGGTTGGTTGGTTGGTTGGTTGGTTGGTTGGTTGGTTGGTTGGTTGTTGGTTAACAGTTAATTTAGCAGTGAGCTATGCTCAGTCGCTTGATGAACGTTTGTGATGACTAGATGTTCGTTTTTATTGCTGTAGCTACGCTTTCATGAGTGCACACTGTTTGCAGGCAATTTTTGTTTATAAGACATTCTAAACCATGAAATCTGCTGTAGGCCTGGATCACTTGGCAAGAAACTAATAGAGCGTTGCTTACCAAACCTTTACAGTTATTACTTCGTGGGAAAACCATAGGAAACGCCCAGTATCTATCAACTACAGATGTCTGCCTTGTCCTTCAGACAATTCCCTAACGTACTGCTTTGCGTCTGGAACTTGAAGACTTAGGTTGTAAGTGGCACACAAATTTCCGGTTTCCTGTTTGTCTCCTAGCAACGGCTCACCCAAGAGTGTACACTGCGGCCGAATGAAAAGGCTGGATTTTACATTTTATCCTCTACAAGGACGTACCAACATCTGTCCACATAAATGCTTCACGCGAATGAAATTAAAGTTGTGTAGACAAATCTTAGCCAAAGCGATAAAGCACAACCATTCGACATGTGCCTAATCTATGAATGTTCCTTAAGTTACCACTTGCTTTGCTACGGGTCAAGACACAAGGGGTGATGCGTGCGATTTGACTTCTGTTCTCAATATTTGTAGAGTGAACTAAACTGTACAGTGATACACCGTGGTATTGTGAGCACCACTGTACTGTGTACAAAAAGGGGAGGTCGGTTGTTGGCGGTGGGAAATGAGGCAGGCTGGGGTATACGATACAGTGCTGATAGCAGCGAGAGGTGCAAAATAAGGCGAAAAAAGTTAAAGCACTGCTATCGTGGTTCCATGTGTGGGCGTGGGCGCGGGTGTGTATGTTAAAGATGTATCCAAGATATCTAATAGATATAGCTATTTATCTACTTGTGTATGTGTATAATGTGTGTCTAAAAATATATCTGCTTATTGCGAAGTTGCCCACACACGATAAAACAGCAAGTCGTTAACACTATGAAGTAGAGACCCTTCCCTAACAACTACATACAAGGTTATATACAGGCCTTTACCCACCAGGAGCCGTATTCATGGCCAATGGTTAAGCTTAAACCAATCGCAATCACGTGGCAAACTATCGGTTTGCGACCTTTGTTGGACAGCGTTCAGCTCTGCAGATGGCCCCAAAGTTGCTCGACTGGGTTAAGGTCTGGGCTCATGGAGGTCCAAACCATCACCTGAACGTCGTTCTGCTGCAGGAAGGCCGTGGTGGGTCTTGCCGTGTGTGGGCGGGGACTGTCATGCTGAAAGGTGAGGCCGTGCTGCTCGAAGTATGGCATTACGTGGGGCCTCAGCACCTGCTCCACATAGCCTTGTGGTATCACGCTGTTTCCTCGTCTTGGGCCGATGTTCTGGAAGACGACGGGGCCACGAGTCGGTTCAGGTCACCTCCACCCCAAATCATGATGCTGGGACCTCCCTAACAGTCGTGCTGCAGGATGTTTTTGCCGTACCTCTCGTTCCGCCTCCTCCGTACTTTGATGCGACCGTCGGTGTGGGTGATGCAGTACAGCTGTCGCTCAGACAACCGGCGACACGTAGTCCGTTGGCTGAAGGCAGCTCTATGGCTGCCGACAGTCGCTCGGGACGTCTCTGCGACAGGACGAAATAGTTGGCGCAGGTCGTCGCGGTAGATCTGCCTGTCCTGTCGTGCAGTCGTGTCATGAGGTCGTCCGCTTCTGACTCAGTCTTCAAGGCTGCCAGTGGCATGAAAGCCTACAAGCGACAGATTGTGGAAACTGCCACACCCAGTGCATGTGCGACGACGCTTGGGCGGTTTCCAGCCTGCAGTCGTCTGATGGCTCTTCCCGATCTGTAGCGTTCAGTTTTGGCATTCTTCTGCTGCTGACAGGCGGTCTGTCTGGGATTGTACGGGCATCGCTGTTATCGTGGTACCCTCTGTTCTCAAAGACAGTTCTAGTCTTGCTGTTTTTGTTTAAGCTGCACGAGCGAAAGCCACTGTGAGACCTTAGCGCTCCAATAGGGACACTTTTTTTTGCGCAAGGCACGTCATTATCAAGGGCTACACTTAACAGACCATGCCACCTCATGTCAGCCTAACTTTTGTTGCTATCCTTGTACCCGAATGCAAGAAATTTGACTGCTCTTTGTCCGTGTGTCATTTTGCGTTTCTTTCGGTTTTGAGTATATTTTATCGTTTTCTGAGGTCTGCCCTTTTCTTTTATCTATTATTATTCTTCTCGTTGAGTCGTCTGCCTTTTCTCTAGAAAATACTTTCCATTCAGATTGATTGCTCCCTTTAATGAGTTATGTGAGAGTAGGAGGTGTGTCTGAGTTGGTGGTATGGTAGTTTTATCCTGCCCTACGCCACTAGTATTTAGTACGTTCAGACAATTATTTATTTAGATCTTAGTAATTTTCAACTGTCTTTTTTTAAATCTGGAGTTCCAAAAATAGAGCGAACACCCAAAGTCTCCAGCACACCCAAATTTATGTCCTTGTAAATGCGTTTCATATTTGATGGGCTATCAACGTTATTATGTATTTAAAGAGCGTATTTAACGATCTTTGTATATATGTAATAATAGGTTTTCGAATTGTTACTTTGATTTTTTTCTACTTAATGTGGCCTCTTCCGTCGACTGTAACTTTTAAGCAGCAAACAATTTCCCAGGCAGGAATAACGGAAAACTGGCAATGGTTATTGTGATGTTTCCCCAAGCCACGTAAGCGTATGAATAATGGTCTGCAGCAACCATTTATGTGCCATAATCATATATCTTTTTTTTCAAAATCGTGGACTGATTGAAAGAATTAGGGCTTAATTTATTCCCGGATAGTGGATTACTGTAAATGGTTTACAACGCCATGCTTTCTATCCTTCAAAACGTGTTTTCTAAACTGATAGCATCTTCGAATGATTACGGACCCAGAGAGTACTGTGAGTTTACCCCAGGGTTAAGGGTTCGTGAATTCAAAATTGAGGAGAGAATTCGACCTTTCACTTTTTCTCGGGGATGGAGTTAACTTCGATTTCCCCGTCTCCACTTATCACTCCACGAGATAGCCTGAGGTAGTTAAAGCCATGCTTTAGAGAAAGAGTGTTTTAGAAGTAAAAATCTAGAGACAGAGATGGACAAACATACAAATAAACAAACGGATGGACTGGTAAATTGCGAACAAACAGGAAGCGAAGATTGAAACAATCTTCCTGATAGAGCAGACTCGAAGGCAAATGAAACGCCAGTTACATTAAATCTTTTAGCGCCGACCTTCTTGTCAGACGAGCTTCAGCCAACATTGCTTCTTTTTTTTCATTGCTGACTGCGTTTAACTTTAAAAAAAACCTTTTCTTTATTGTGGCTGTGTGCTGCCAGCGGATAAACGCAGCTGTTGGTATTTCCAACCTCGCACCCATACACCCCACCCCACCCCTACCTTGGCACATGAGGATTGACTGTGGGTAATTCGGGATGTTATCTATACTGTATTTCGGATCAGCATCCGTGGAAATCCTGTGGGCGTCTGCTTCTATTTCTGCAAAAAATGCAGGTTAGTCAGAGACAGAGCTAGAAGCTTCTTGTCTTCTTCTGCTATCCCCGACAAACAAGATAGGTGAAGCATTTGATGGTGAAGACAATAACGACGACGACGACGATGATGAGGAGGAGGAGGAGGAGGATAAGGATGAGGATGAGGATGATGAGGAAGAGGATGCTCCCGTAGCCGCCCCCAACGGTTGCCGTTCAGTCGTGCTTGTGTGCTGTTGGCTCGTCAGAGTCTACACAATCTAGATCTAGCCTGAAGGTAGTTTTAAGGATTTGTACGTTATGGGCCTTCGAGCGAGATATATGACGCAACGAAGCAGATGTGTTCATGTTGTTATGTATATTATCCCTTCCACCGACGTGTGTTCGCTTATGATTTTTTTAAAGTACCAGCAAGCCTTTCACCCAAGTTACTTGCAGGCGCTTTTACACGTCTTTCAAAGTCCACAAAAGCAGCTTATTTGACCCTGTTTTGTGCGAGTTAATGAATCTCTTAATCTGCACAGCGGCGCAAGTGGAATTGAAACAGGACGAAAAAATCCAAAGCTTTTTCACTAAACCAGCGCGTCCACTTGATAATACCTTGACGGTGTACAGTTAATCCATGCAGCATTCTGGACGCTGTAGGCACTCTCTGCGAGTGTGGTCTGCAAAAGCATTTTACGCGGGGGAGGGGGTTCCTCAAGATGAAATTTACAGACAGACCTCGTTTCCTATCCCGTTATCCTCCGAGACTTGCCACAGTCTTATCTATTTCTCTCTCGCTCTCTTATTCCTTCCTACCTCTGTCAGACCATAAATTGCGTCGATATGTTATACTACATTGAATGAAACCTCTTGATCTCTCTTCCACATAAATAACGCCATTTTCTTATATTAAAAAGTTAAGCATGATGTACACACTTTTCTACAAAAGTACTATTTTATGTTTTAATACACTTAAGAATTTCTTAATGTGCTTTCTTTTAGTCTTTCTCTTAATCTTTTTAACGGTCTTACTTCTTTCGTTCATAACCCAGTTTCTTAATTTTTAAAAAAATGCAATTGCATTGTCAAGCCTTTCCCAACGCCAGCAAGTCGAACTCTTGGCATCGATGTGAGCTGGCCTGCTACAGAATGAGAAACACAAATTATAAAAGCAGTTAGAAACAAATAGGAAAAAATACTAATGACCTATGAATCCATGAATTCTGAATTCACAACCACAGTTGTTTTTGTTATCGCAAAATGCCTAGTATTTTTCATGTTCTTTTCACTTGACCTCATGTGTCTAGGTCGGTGGCCCAACGTTCAGAGTTCAGTTCAGAGCTCAGAGCCGGTCGTAAACTACTGGTCATCCCAAGAAGGGAAATAAAATCATTCAGCTTCAGCACCGAGGGAATGTCGCCTTAAAAAGGTACTGCGATCGAAGTTAAAATTTCATTTTTCGACGCCAATAAGTGAATAAAACAACAGGGAATTCATAACCATTACTTTGCAAAAAAACCGGCAAAACTGGAAATAGTACAGGGGTGCTTTTTCCGAAAAAAATTCCAATGCTGAAGAAGAGAACCAGAGATCCATGCCGTTCCCTCTCCGTCGCGCTTTTTCCAGCCAAAGGGTATACTTGCGATTAAGGCTATCTGCTTCATCAAGCCATTTTTTCTCCATTTGTTGCTGCACTGTCTATCGATTAAACGCGCCTCCGCTTTCTCGAATATGAAACGGATTTTCACAACTTGTCACTGCACAGCAAATACCAGCCGTAAACAGAAAACAAACGTTTGGTAGACTTTCCGCAAAATATGGATCGTCGCCTACGCGACGTGTCATCTGAGCTACTGCGAATGAATGCATTCCGTTGTCGGAGAAGGACTCCTATTTTTAAAAACAAACAAACAAACAACGCCAAGCGAAAATCCGTCCCAGACGGAAGGAAAACCACCCCGACTAGTATCAAATATACCTTTTATCCAATCACAATGGAAACACTAATGATATTTGTAGTATTAGCTCATTTTTAGCTTGCACAACAGTGACAAGCAGACATAAGTTTTATTAGTGTATAGTCAGGCATGGTTTGGGAGTGGGGTGGGGGAAGGGGAGTTACATGAACTCTAGAAACTGTTTAAGTAAAAACTTTGTGTTTGTTGATGTGTTCAATTTATAACTTTACCTAAAGCCTAGAGTCCGTGAATATGACAATAAGAATATTTTTTATTTAGTCATTATTTTCCAGCAACAAATGTCAAATCCCTTAAAGTCTATTCAAGATTTTGATATAGCAGCGTTACCAAGTAATATAATATTTAGTTGCTTTGGTTTGTGATGTCATGGGCATTGTCTGTATTAAAAATTGTTAATTTCTAAAATATAAACAATACTTTGTACAAGATTGTAGAAAAACAATGTACAAACTTGTACATGAAGAACTTCCCACATCTTATAGCATTTCACACGCCCTTTGGTCTGCTTTAAAGTGCATGATATTTGTGCTTTTATAATAACACCACCTGCTACATAAGAACACAGCTAAATGCATGCACATTTGTGAGATTTGATATAAATTTGTTAATACTTGCCACATTTCAATTCAGTTAAAATCAGAAATTATATTATACATAAACATGACATTTGTGTTTTAATTAATCTAGTTTAACGATGTACATATCTGAGCATTATACAAGTATACCCGAGGATTTTGGTACCAATTCAAAGCTGAGTTTTAAGTGTGATCGTTACAAATTGTTTTATTGGGCAGTTCAGGACTACATAATACACAAAACAAATAGGAGCTGAAGTGCCTCAAACACAATAAAAGATTTCACGCAACTGAGAATCAACTGAGAACGATCTAACACCAAATGTGTTTGTTACTAGTGCGTTCTTTCACTTACGAGTCAGAAAAAAAAGTTTGCTGTTTGGATCGCATTGCGACTTAAGCGACAGATCGCCATCGTGCTGTAAAGCTTGTGTTGTGGTTTGTTTTGCGAGATCTCAACTTGAAGGTCCATATAGTTGCACTGTTAAAGCCCATTTTTAACATTACCGTCGTTAATGGTGCATTCGTCACTGTCACTAGTATTAATTTGCGTCAGTCTCAACAGATCTGTCATCACTATCGCCGCTTTCGCAGGACACGTGAAGCGGTTCGCTCTCCTTGCCACTGAGCGCAAGCAGACGATCCTAGCTTACACAATCATGACGTCACAGGTTCATTTCCGCACAGAAAAATAAGTGTGGAGATGTTTTGTACGGCCAAGTCAAATATCTCTAAAACAGGTTTTTTCATGTGGTTATTTCATCCAGTATTTGTTTAATATGCTTTTAAAAAAACATGTTGATCGCAGTACCTCTTTACGGTGCTACATTTCATAAGTTATCATTTTCTCAGTCTGGCTCCCAGCGTCCCTTAAAATATCCGTGTAGATATTTATTTTGTAAATAGCTTTCTTGAATGAACGGGAGCTGCACATTGCACATAACACTCCAATAAATCTGAGACGATTTTCACTTCTCACAGCTACCTCTGCATCACCCCACAGTGACGTGCGCGGGATGGTCATAAATCTGTCAAGGTGCGCTATTTGAGGGTGTAAATCTTTTTTTTGGGGGGAGGGGGAGTTAGACTTTACTATCCCCTGTGCCAAGCACAACCGCATCAAAGGAATCCCTTTAACAGATCATAACTGTGTCCACGCCTCCACTCCTTAGTAATTCGTGTGTGCTACCGAATCTTCATTCGTGCTTGAACTTTAACGTGATGTACTATTTTGTTGTTTGCTGTAGTGTAGTGTAGTGTAGTGTAGTGTAGTGTAGTGTAGTGTAGTGTAGTGTAGTGTAGTGTAGGGTAGGGTAGGGTAGTGTAGTGTAGTGTAGTGTAGTGTAGTGTAGTGTAGTGTAGTGTAGTGTAGTGTAGTGTAGTGTATAGCTAACTCAATGCTCTATAACAGATCGTGTACATAGAAGAGTTCGTTTAACTGGTCCAGATCAAGAGTGCAGTCCCATTACTTGAGTGAATTTTCGTTAAAGATAAGCGGACCAAACAAGCGAAAACTATTTTTTTACGAGATAATAAAAACAATCATATATGGTACAG
>SMGT01009382.1:116147-126626 GCA_004794575.1 Lanistes nyassanus
TAACTCAATGCTCTATAACAGATCGTGTACATAGAAGAGTTCGTAACTGGTCCAGATCAAGAGTGCAGTCCCATTACTTGAGTGAATTTTCATTAAAGATAAGCGGACCAAACAAGCGAAAACTATTTTTTTACGAGATAATAAAAACAATCATATGTGGTACAGATCACAGAAAGACATATATATATAGAGAGAGAGAGAGAGAGAGAGAGATTTTAGCATTGCAGTACCCTCGCCTTGAAAGCTTAAACGGGACACCGTGTATTTTTGTGTTACGTCACTTCATTCTATTTCTCTTTTTTAATTATTTTCATTCTTCACACTTGTGTTGTACTGAAGTTAAAAAAACATTCTTGCTTTCTACGTCTAATCATCATTAGGATTTTCGCAAGTAAACATTCTGTTCTGTCTGTTAACGTGATGAATATAAATGTGTGGAGCGTATGACTTTGTTGTATAGTCTAATAAAGAAATGTTTTAAGGGCTTTGAGTTTTCGAAAACAGAGAAGAAAAATTGCTTTATTACATTTTCCACTTTTCTATGTATTGCAAATAAAGATGATTTTTCTCACTCTCTACCCTTGCCTTTTACGGGAAAACATTGCAGACTATCTGTAACAACGCCAGACAAAACAACCCACGGGTACGACTAAAGCTGCGATTTGTCTGCGCACAAATCACGAGTTCTGCCCACGTACTCACGCCTTCTTGTCAGGCTAAAGGACGCTGCAAGTGTAAGTCCGTAAAGAGTTTTATTCCTGTAAAAAGCATGCTTGCGCAATTATCTTCGCATGTTCACATCTATGAATGAATGGATGAATGCATGATGCAAGCTAGTCTGAACTCGTTTTGGACAAGGTATCACACACCGATGACTGTATTTTTAAAAAACACATTGAAACAAACGCTGCAGTGACCGCATCATAATTCTGAAAGACACAGACAAAAACACGTGTTTGTTATTATTATTAAATGTTAGTCTAGCATTTCGACCAGTGCTGATCACCAAACAACTCTTCCCAACAATGTATCTGCAATAAAATGAGCGTAAACAGACATCAAGCCAGCAGCCAACATTTTTATATTCAACGCAAAAGACTTAAGTAATTCAAGCCTTTCTTGGTGATGTATATTTGTTACTGTGCGACTCCTCTCTTCCGTTTTAAAATGTAAAAACAATGCTAATATTAGAACTGTTCGCTGCGAAGGTTACTTCGAAGTTGGATCCCAGAAAGTACGTTTGTCATTCGGTCTCCACAAATGGTTTACAGTCACACAAAGATATGTCTCCACAGGGCAGAACACATAGAACACAGTCTAACACTGCACTGAGCACTCCGACATCTATTGCTGTAAATCTCACGCGACTAGATGCACCTCTTCCTGCTTTTCTTTCCTGTTTCCTCTCCTTTATACTCTTCTGCGTATTTATTTGTCTACATGTCTATATACATGCGTTAGTTATCGCTATCAGAATGTAAATAAAATAGCCACCCCCCTCCCCCGTAAAAAAATTACAATGCATACAGCCCCCTTGTCAGATTATGCAATGCATAATGTGCTCAGGATGTAAGAACTGGAAAGAGAAAAATTAGGGAAAATAAGACCTCCATATAGACGTGGGTGGACATGGGGTCTTTTTCTTCTTTGATACCTTGTCGTTAAAACAGTCATAAGCGTATCTCATCATTTCTCGAATTCAATGTCGTCAAAATGCCAAACTGTGCAACAGAAATAGATTACAACTTTTGCTCCTGTACTTTTCAAGCAGTGCTACTGAAAATAGCAACTGACATGGTGACGAACAATCTTTTAGGAAAAGTTTGCAGGGTTTTTTTTTTGGGGGGGGGGATGGAGGGATGTTTTGTTTTGCTGTTTAATATTGCAGCCTTTTTTTAAAAAAAAATGACAGCCAGTTATGATTCCAGTGATATTAGAATATAATGAAAAGGTTACCACGTATTTTACTTCTGCATCTAATCCTACAGTGTTCCTGCTGGCAGATATCTTCTTATTCTTGCTTATTGTGTTTGTGTTCCCTTCATGAAGAGACATTTTTTTCAGTTAATGCACATTTTCAGGCAGCTACTGTTATCGAATTCTAACCCAGTCATTTGGTATATTTTATGGGATTTTGGGGGGAGGGGAGGTGGGGGCGCGTTACTTTTACTGAAAATGTGTAGCGTTGACTTAAAGAAGAATGGAGATGGACGACGGAGGTTATCTTAGACGAATAATTCGATGACTTTTAAGTCTTCAAAACCAAGCTATGAGTGTATTTTAATGGTTTATTAAGTAATACTCAGCGTATAAAAACGTCCATGCCTCGGGTGGAGGAGAAGTGTGATACGATAGAGTAAAACAAGGTAAATTAGTTTAGTTTTACATATGCTTGTAGATGTTTGGCTTGAAACGTGTGATTAACTACCTCCCGCTCACAGGCTGCGTCTCTCCTGACCCGAATTGAGCACGCAAAAGCAAACGCCGCGAATATCCCTTTTTCGCTGCACGACTCCCGTCGTTCGGGAGCACTCATTTAACCCCACACGATATACTTGGGATCACAGCGACAGCGCGTTGTTCTACCCAACATTTACCCTCACTTCCAGCCCCTAGCCCTCATACACCCCATACACCCACCCCCAAAAGTAGGATCCTTTGTCACAAGAAGATGGCTCCAAATAATCCTTATTTGCCCTTATTCTGGAACCAAAAGGCGTATAGATCATCGTCTTTCCTTCAACATACTGTCTGGTGCGGAAAGAAGGATTTAGGCTAGGCAAAGGCTGTGTGCTCTGACACGTGTCAAAGGATGTAGGACTTTTCTTTGTCGGAAGCGAAGAGAAAACTAGCGGGAATGGAGGGAGAAAAAGGAACAAACAACCTTTTGTCGACTGGTTATTGCGGACAGCCCAGGCTGCTGCCGATTGTTGCCAAGGTGTCACAGACACATGTATTCGTCCCAGCTTTTGCACAATACCCACCGACAGGAAGACTGATAAGTAGTTGCGTTCTCGTAACGCGAGAAAGTTCAGGGGTGGGGGATAAATAAGTGTTACAATGTCTTCTGTGCAAAAGAAAACAGACAATTGTTAGACACTTTATCAAAGCAAAGGAAAGAAATTTTCTTCTACTACGAATCAACAGGTAAGCCGGTTCACCTTAGCCTCCGATTCCAATTTGTCACAGACGTGAAATGCAAAAGGTGAACTAATTCATCGTTTAAAACCAGGAATCTTTTTCTTTGTTGCTCCGGATTAGAAAATTATTCAGATGTCCCAGACAGAGTAATTGTAAATCTGGGCGAGCTGTTAGGTGTGAGTCAGTTGGCCAGTCAGGACCTTGAGACTGCTTCTCTGCTATTGCCGGGATATTTCTCGGGGTTCGAAGTAATCGCTAATCTAACACAACGAACTACTTGAACAGCCGACTGTGCAAGGAGCCCTGGAAACAAACTCTCAGCAGGGGAGAAGGCCGCTCCAAGCAAATTTTGTTTTGAAAACCAAAAGAATGATGTGCGGATCTTCAAATTACTTGCTAATCTCAGGATCTGACGATATTTGGGGTACTAAAGTTACATGTACCCAGAGCTGCCTCCTCTTCCTTAGAGAGGTTGCGTCTTCCAGTGCTGCTTCCGGTCACACGAGAAAATAGTTATTTCGTCGGCATCTTCTACAAGTGCACTTACCGGAAGCTGTAGCCTTTTGGCAGCAGCAACCCAAAATGGCGCACCGGGAATGAGAATTAATTTCTCTTGATATCCTTGGAAAAAGAAAAAAAATGTTTGTTGAACAAGTAATCTTAGACATTTTAAGACATGAACGTTCCAAGATTACAGCTGCAGAGCTAGAATGTTCTAGGTCTTCTCCGTGACCTCCGTGACTCGCTCGAATACCCGTTTCATCCCTGTCCCCACAATTTACTATATTAGACATCTAAATTTCAGATGTACCGTGGGTACGTTGCTTTCTTTGCAAACAATCTTCTGGATTCTTAATGTTTTAAAGAGTAAATTGCTGTGATAACAGCTTGTAATATTTACTTCTTTCTTGACAGTCCAGTATTTTTTTAAGTAACTACACGTGCTTAGAAGTTTCTTTTGTAGCCTCCGCCGGTGTCGCACGGTTTGACTAACCCATCTCAAATCAGCAAAAATATCCACAGTGTTTTTTTCCTAAAATAGCTGGCATTCCGTTATGCCTGTTGGAAGTCACCATTGAGAGATATTTTCGGGCTGAATATTATTCATGAAAAAAAGAAATCTTCCTTACTTTACATCGACTTTCACGTCCGAATGTCTGAATATAAGGTATGACCGATTTATGTGGTCTAGAAATTCTGATAGGAACATGTAATCATGCCCTACTCTCTGACTCATCCAAAACAATTTCAAACCCATTTCTGACATTATGTCAGAAAGTATACAGTTATTTGCCACTATATCTAGGCTGTAACAACACGTTACATGTACGCCTACATATTCTCGTTTAGACTTGTTTTTGAGCTGAGACACCTCTCGACTGAAATTGTGTGAAATCTTTGTTGCAGACAGATTGCCTTACCACTGGTTTTCGTTGACTTACTGGAACAATTTGCTAGTTTAGTACAGAGGCGATCAATGCAACTAATGCCTGGGTCACATTAACTATATCCGATCGCCATATGATTCAAAACTAGGTAGACCCTCACAACAAAGAGACCATTTAGATCGGCTCCACCCCTACGGTCTCTCGACCCATTTGCAAGGTCAGCAGGAACTGGATTGTTGAATAGAGTTCCATCGAGATTGATGATTTTGTTCCAATACGGTCAGACTAGTTCCTTGTTTCGTTCATGTGAATTTTGGTTTGCACAGTTTCATAAATTCTTACCTCCCTTATCAACTTTGGTAAGTCACACTGCCGCTCAATGTTCCTATCCAAAGGGCAAGAACTTTAGTAAATCATCATTCAGCCCAATGTTCCTAATCCAAGGACAATAGCTCAATGTTCCTGTTTTAAAATTCTTTTTCTGCGACCCATTAGTAGTATAAGAATAGAATACATACACAAATAAAATTCACCTTTTCAAACAATATATACATGAATAAACAACACATTAGACAATTTAGCGTGAAAAGAATACTGTAACATGAAATGGCTTGTTCGCTAAATAAAAAGAAATTATCACTTCCTTAACCTCATATTGCCAATTTGAATAAATCTCACTACTTGCTTAACGCGTATTATTACTACTCAGTACTATTTTGTATAACATTACATTCAGGCTCTTTTTATTACAATAGCATAAACCCACGTGCAATGTAAGCAGTTGCGGTGGGCTTCCGCTTTTTGAATGACACTAACATTACGTCAATGACCAGGTCTTGTTTACAGGGAAAAGTAGCTGATACAAAGACAACTTGCAAACGATAAATGAAAATAGCAACTGGCTATGATACTCAGCTTGTAACCTACTTTTTCACCTCCCCTGCGTTCTTTGTCCCTCTGTTCCTTCTGCTCCTTTCTTGCTTCTCTGACTTCGTGTTCTTGCATTGTAAAGGGCAGTTCATTTGCTTTTAATTCAATACTTGGAACATCGCGCAAAAATAGGGGGACCGGGGCTTTCTGAAAACGGGGCGACTAGCAGAATTATCTCAGACTTCGAACGAACGCTTTTTGAAAAAAAAAACCCCCACTTCCTATCTGTTATGGGAGAAATGAGGATCAGGTTATGAGATCAGTAATAAGCTATTTAGAATCAGATGCCTCCCACCTATAGACGGGTTGTGATCTTTATCGACGATCTGGCCTCGAGACGGCTCCTACCGGGGCACATAACATGAATTATGCGTGTAGATATATTTTGTTCTCTTTTCTTGCTTCAATAAAAGTTTTATTTTCATGTTAACCTTTGAGGTTGTCTCCCTTTTTAACCCGCGATCACTCTCCTGGTGCTGACAACATCGCAAGGTTGCTGATCTCATAATCCTTCGGGGCTGCCTTCGTGAGTCTTTCGCTTCCAGTTTAACGGATTGCGCTATAACTCATAGATCCCACACCCCTTTTAGCAAGGATGGTAATCGCTCCCAAAGGTGCGTACGAGTGATAGGGGTGTTGGGAAAAAATACGACACCACTTTTTCCTGACAACAATTTTATCCCAGACCAACGGAACTCATTCGTGGCGTGTGTATTATGGCATCGATTGATTTTGTATTGCTGCACGCAGAACCAAAGCTAAAATGGCCTTTCTTGTCTTTGAAAAGAGGAGAGTCGACAACCTCTTTGTAAAGCGGGTTCTTTTGTTTCAGAAAAGTAAGTTTTAAAGAAAACGCCCTCGAATATACTATACTGCCCGATTTTTCGCGTCATGGCGTAACAGGCTCTTTCAGAACTGATGTTTTTGTTCACCAAATATTCATAAGCACTTATTGTGTTTTTATCAGAAACCCCTTTTTCTAGAATTTGGCGGTGAATACGTGCTTGCGTGTTTGCGTTCGTACGGGAAGATTTGTTAGACATCCAACCACTCACAGACAAACGCCAGACAATGGGTCTATGGCGATCCCTTAATAGCACGCACGTAAGAGAATAAAATTATATACATGAAAATATTCACTGTTACAAAGCTATAATATTAGAGTGTACTCCATAACACTCAGAAATATATATATATATCCAGACAATTGCTGAAGGTCGCAGTCCAAGTTGGCTGTAGCTTAACGACATAAAACTGTTTGCTTTAAGGTCCTTCACACAACAATCTCCAGTACACAAATATAACTATTATACACAAAGAGTTTGAATTGTTTTAAGTGGTTAATACACGACTGTCTTTTTTATAAGATTTGTTGTTTTGACGTCTGGCTCTCTAGAACCAGGGACAAACCCGATACAACTCCACGGATTCCTACGCGGTCTGGTCGTGCTTACTCTTAGCACTCTTTGTCCCCAAACCACTACTTACCACTCCACAAATTTCTACTCGAACAACAACAGTTCAAACGCACAGAATGCAGAGAATACCCAGAGGGGAAAGAATCTGTCATCTTTGTGATAGTAACGACGTAGGCAATGAATAGCATTATTTATTCTGCTGTGCTAAATTTAAGACTGACCGAAATAAATGGTTACCTCATTTCTACAGAAGTCGCCCTAATGCTTATAAATTTCATCGCCTGCTCTCAACAAAAAGCAAAAAACTACTTACAAAGCTATCAGGTTTTATTAAAATCCAAATAAAACATTTTCGTGGAAATGGGTAACCTGTGCTGTGTGTTGGCTGTTTGTCTCTATCTGCTTTATTGCCAACTCTTGCGAACCTCTTAAGATATAGGTTGTTAATTTTTTTGCTTATCCTGGTGAATTTCTGCTGAATATTCTGTTGCTTTGTTATACTGTTTTTACGTCTTGTCTTCATACCCCATGAAGGAAGAAAAAATGAATTAAATTGAATTGTATGGTATGTCCGTAAGCCCAGTCGCCTTAGCGGACAGCGAAATACGATGACATGTAGATTCGCGGTCTTCAAAGCACCTCTCTGTGTTAACAATGCCTTCCTCTCGGGGAAGAGCGTTCAGCACAGAAAACTCAGTCTTCCGTAAATCTGCCAACCTCTCGGGTTTGCAACGTTTCTGCAAACTCGAATTTCGCTATTCTTTTTACGGGTGTATTACTGTAAGATTTCGTCGTCTTTGATGGATGACCACAAACTGTGTTGCCTAGTTTTTAATGCAACGTCTTTAAAAGCTACCGCAATAAGTGAAGATGCGTTGCGCATACCGACCCTGATATTAGGTCTGATCAAGTGACATTGAAATCCCACAATAGCATTGTTTTTTCCAAGAAATGGCTGTCAATTAATTTACGAATTTTACTTACCAAGTATGCTGCGAATTTTGTTCTTGAAACTTGTTGAATAGGGTAAGCAGAGGAAATAGCTGTCAAAAGTGACAAGCTGATATTGGACTTGGAGTTCGCAAAGCTGACCTGTGGTTAAATTGAACGTTTTTCTTTTTAAAAAAAATGTTTCGTGTGCTGCGTATGCGTCCCTGGGTTTTTAAACAGTTTTATTAATAATATCGCCTACGGGATCATAGATTCAGCAAATAGATGTGCACTCGAATGTGTGGACAGTAGAATCTAATCATTACTACATCTTAATATTCTTGCAGAGAATATCCAGTAGAGTCCACGCGTTTTCATCAAAGTGGAATAACGTCTCTTGTCGTTCTAAACAAACATTTTTGAGGTTCACAGTTTGAAAAGCAAGATTTTTTTCTTGTTTCTTCCTCACAGTGTCAGTTTTGTTCTGTCTCTCCTTTCTCCTTTCGCGCGCAGCATGAAAGAATCTTCTGAGCGTCGAAACAAAGATGAATTGCTGGCGCCCCCTGCAGTCGAATGCGGCTTGTCGAAGGCGTCACAGCCACCCATTCTGGTCTCCTATCAGCGTCCTTCAAGACTTCCTCCACTCGACCTGTTGCGCCAAGTTATCGATTTCGCTTACGTAGTGGTCTTCAAAGAGTACGAGGACACAACCACCTAGAAAGACGGGAGGAAAGTCGTACGAATGCAATTAACTCGGAGATGGGCAATAAGAGTCCACGGCTATTCGCTGGATTAAACTACCTTCGAACTCAAGATCTTTAACGATCAATTTTTATCTCCTTTATGAGTTATTGTCTAGAAATCAAAACCACACTCGAAAAGGTTTAAATAAAAGTGTGTTAATTCAGAAATTGAAGAAGAGGATGTACAGACATAAAAAGAACTCGTCGTGCATTTAAAACCAAGGATTAAAAACACTGAAAAATGTATTCAAATCCAAAATAAACGCAAATTGACACACGGGCAAGAAGTAGTCAAATTTCTTGCATTCGGGTACAATAATAATAACAAATGTTAGGTTGGCATGAGGTGGCATGGTCTGTTGAGTGTAGCTCTTGATAATGTCTTCCCTGGCGAAAAATACCTGTCCCTTCTAGCGCGCTAAAGTGGGACAGTGGCTTCGCTCCTACCTCTTGAACAAAAACAGCAAGCCTAGAACTTTCTTTGCGAACAGACAGCACCACCCACTAGCAATAAAAGCGATGCCCGTACGATCCCAGACAACCTGTCAGCAGCAGAAGAATAACAAGACTGAACGCTACAAATCGGGAAGCCCAAGCGTCGTCGCACGTGCACTGGGTGTGGCAGTTTCCACAATCTGTCGTTTGTGGACACGCTTTCAAGCCACTGGCAGCACTCGGGATGGAGTCGGAAGAGGACGACCTCGTGTCATGACTGCACGACAGGACAGGCAGATCTACCGCGACGACCTGCGCCAACTGTTTCTTCCTGTCGCAGAGACGTCCCGAGCGACTGTCGGGAGCCATGGAGCTGCCATCAGCCAGCGGACTACGTGTCGCCGTACTGCCGCCGTCCTTCACGACGATCAACGCTGACTGCACGACATCCGCAGCAGAGAATGCAGTGGGCCCAGAAGCACCTGAACTGGACATGGCGGAGATGGGGAGACATCATCTTCTCCGATGAAAGCCAGTTTTGCAGAGTATGGAGGAGGCAAAACGAGAGGTACGCCAACAACTACATCCTGCAGAACGACCGTTAGGGAGGTCCCAGCATCGTGATTTGGGGTGCAGGTGACTTCAACCGACTCGTGGTCCCTGTCGTCTTCCAGAACGAAGAAACAGCGTGACAGCACAAGGCTATGTGGAGCAGGTGCTGAGGTTCCTCGTCGTGCCATACTTCGAGCAGCACGGCAACCTCACCTTTTTAAGCATGACAATGCCCGCCCACACACGGCACGACTCACCACGGCCTTCCTGCAGCAAAACAACATTTAGGTTATGGCTTGGCCCTCCCTGAGCCCAGACTTCAACCCAATCGAGTACCTATTGGACCATCTGCAGAGAAAACTGCGCCCTGTCCAGCCGAGGCCGACAACAGCTTGCCAGCTGGAGCAAGACTCAGGCAGATCTGCGCAAACATGTTGGTGGTGAACAGTCTGGTGCACCTCGTGTCCGCCAGGTGACAGGCTGTTATCGACACCAATGGATGACACACCCGCTACTGACTTTGGAGTGAATTCGGACGTTTGGGACATTCTGAACGCTTTCTCAGTGTCACGGAAACGTGCCATGCGAGCGATGACGCGTGATGAGTAAGGTAGTCAGAGTGAGCGGTGACTAAGCGCTAATTTTAGAACACTGAGAGGCGATCAGAGCGCGAGAATAGGAAGGCGTAGTTTATGTTGAAGTAGAGAGGACAACTGACGTGTGTGTAAGAGAGAAAGCCGACGACTGCAAGGGACCGTACGAGACGGACGTTTCTGCAAGTGCCCAGACACCTGAGCAGAGCCCCTTCATCGGCACTGGAAACGCTGAGAGAGCGTAGAGATTTTTGTGACCAAACCCTCTGCCTAGACAGGAGGTAGACCAGACACTCCATGGGAGTTTTTCTTCTTGTTTTTGTGATTGTTTGTACTGTTAGAAATAGGA
>SMGT01009383.1:7927-28092 GCA_004794575.1 Lanistes nyassanus
TGGATAGTGTGTGCTGGATGGATAGGATGTGCTGGATGGATAGGGTGTGATGGATGGATAGGGTGTGATGGAAGGATAGGGTGTGATGGATGGATAGTGTGTGCTGGATGGATAGGATGTGCTGGATGGATAGGGTGTGATGGATGGATAGGGTGTGATGGAAGGATAGGGTGTGATGGATGGATAGTGTGTGCTGGATGGATAGGATGTGCTGGATGGATAGGGTGTGCTGGATAGATCCAACAGCCTCTTTTTTATACACGTTCTACACAATCGAAAGAATCGGTTGGTTACGTCACAGGAAGTGGGTTGCAAGAATGACAGCATAGTAAAAAGGCCAGTAGACCATTACATAGTTATCCAGTCGTCTGGTGACAGCATTTTAAGAAAACGGGTATTAATTAGCAAACACTTTGCCTCCTACTGAAATAGCGTGACTGCGACTTCGTTTTACAAAATATACTTCGTCTCCGTAATCTGACGGTCGGGAACTCTGACAGTCCCTCCCAGAGCCTGATGGGAAAGAGATGTGGGTCTATCACAACCGTCGTTCTCATAGAGACAAATACAACTCTCGTCATTCTTACAAGTACTATCCCATCTCTTTGTTGGACTATGTACTAGCACAGATCTTATATATACAGATACTTCACTCCTTCTTCGCGCTTTGTTAAGAAAATCTGCCCAGTTGAGGGAAGCAACTGGTGCTTCTAGAGTTGCGTCCCTTGTGGGCTGGGTGTTTTGTGCCGAAACCAGCACGAAGCTTTTAGTGATTGTAGCACTACTTTATTAATTCTGTTCTGCTTGTGGGGGGAAGTGTGGTATGGTAAAAGCTACACATACAGTAGTATCTACCATACAGGGGCATGACAGTCATTCTGATCCACAGTTAAGTCTATTATCTTATTTCATATTTGTGTTGCTTGTTCTTTGTTTGTTGTGTCCTGTGAATGCAGTCACTTATTCTGTTTATGCACACATCAAGAAGTCATTCAGAAAAAATTTCACACACACACACACACAGCTAAAACAAAAAGTTCTGATTTTGCTTGTCTGCTTTATTGATTGAGCATTCCTAAACATTGCAATTGGTTACACACAGGGAAGCTTACTCAGTCACTCACTCACTGTGCCAAACAAACTAACCAACACATGCACTCATGCAAGCACATGCACACACGCAACACTAAAAATTCATTTACATGCTTCCTTCACATAACTGTCTTATTTCAGACAAGCAGATAAATGAACTGTGTAGCAAATTCTACAACTACTGTAAAAACACATAATCCTATTGAAATGTTATTTTATTATTTCAACTGATTTTTTGGCCATACCATCAGATCCAGCACACTGCATGAGTTTGTGTATGGGATAATTTACAACAGCCCAAAATGCATTTTAAAAAATTAGATGCTACCTACCTAAGTGTAAACATTTGCTGACATCAAGACAAATAGACATACAACAATGGGAAAATCCCTTAGTCTGTGACTCCAGACATGAAAACAAATCTGCTAACACATCAATCCAACTCTTCAATGAATATTTTACTGACTTATCTGAAAACAACACATTGAAAGATTGTGTTCACAGTACCCACTGAAGCATCCATTTTTGCTAGCTGTTGTTTCTCTTCCACTGCTATAAGCAAGGCTGGTGGTATGATTTTTTGGTAACTTTCCTACACTAACCTTCAGCAGTTTGCGATTTTTGGTAGCAGACTTCCCATGAAAGGACCTGTTGCTGTTAGTCAAAGCAAAATAAATTCTGATATTGGCATAAAGACCAACAACAGTATTTGTGGTGTCACATGTGTTTGTTGGGCACACCATTGCATTCACAATCACAGGCAAGCAATTCTGCAACCGGTGTAACAGTCTCTTCTTTACACTTGTTGTGTGCAAGATGTCTGCCAGACATATCTCAATCTCCTTCTCCAAAACACCTATAATCATCCTAAGTTCAAGTGATGGTACTACAAGGTCGGTGGTACCACCAAAATCCAAATACTGAGTTGCTTCCTGACCAGCCTGTGCACTATTCAACTTCAAGCCTGCACAAATATTGCAAGAAATATAATAAATCCTATGTTTGCACTATTATGACACTGAACATGCTGTCCCATTATTAGACATTGTCATAAAAAAACTATGCCCTAGAATCACAGACCTTACATATGTACGAACACAACACGACCAACCAGTGTGTTACCTTGCATTCACCACCACATTCAAAATGTTTGATTCTGTTACAAAATGAGTAAGACATGCCAAATGTGAACACCTTAATGCACACAAATTTCAATTTCATGTTTAAACTGACCTGGGGCCCATTGGTCTCTTATTTCTGAAGTGTCCAATGCACAACTGCTTGGTTCTGTTTCAACTGTAATCCTTGAATCTGTATCCACTGGTGTACAGGTGTTTGAGTCTGCTTCTGTTCCAAAAATTATATATATATATAGCAGTACAGCAAAAATCTAGGATACTTAAATTTTACTGCTTTCTATAAATGATTTATTGTTCATCAGTTAAATATTTTTTTAATATACACAATGCCATATTTTATAAGGAAACAACCAATAATACAGTGACTTTAAAAAATTACATTGTAATCTCTCAATATGAAAGTCACTTTCATTTTATGTCACACTAGAGAACTGACACTTTACTGGAAATAATGAACCGACTGGCATGAAAAAAGTTAATTAATTGGCAAATGAAGTTAAGAGTACTCTACGATATAATCAATGTCTGTGCAGCGATCACGATCCACCTAAAATCAATATCAGGGTAACCATAGACTAATTAAACTCACCTTTCTTCGTCTTCGGGAAACACATGAAACGTCTTTCCTTTGCATTCTGGTTTGTTTCTCCTGTTTGTACAATAAGCTCCTGAACAAAATGCCGAAGAATGTATTCTTTTAAATCTGGAAGCCGACACTGTACTAGAGCTCGTGTTTTGCTCCATAGCACACAGCCATGCTGGATAACTCTTCCCGGTGAAGAGTTATCGTACGCAACTGGGCAGACTAAAATCGCCCGAGTGAAGTATCTGTATATATAAGGTCTGTGGTACTAGTTAGATGAGATGGTCACAGAAAAATGTAAAATGCAATTTTCATTTGTCAACATTTCGATTTTTAAAAAAATCTGGATGCCTGTCTTAGAAAAAGAGCTGTGACTTAGTGAAGACTTGATTCACTCACCTGTCCTTTTGCATCAAATCAGGACATCAATGTAGATCGTAGAATATGAAAAGTTAAAGATGAGTAGTTCGTATTGTAGAAACCTGCTACTCACATTTTGAAAGTCTGCATGTTTTGTCGCTGACCTTTTACTTTTCATTTTGCAAATGGTCCCATATACGCGAGCGCATTAAAAAGATTTTCAGCTCATAAACGCAGTGGTTTCTTCTAACATAAATTTGCTCGACGTTTTGCTCGAAAATCGGAGTTTGGGGAAACGCATTCTGTTTGAAAAGAGAAAGAAAATCACGTTAAGTATTTCTACATTAAAGCAGAAAGAAATCAATAAATAAACATAAATTATTCACGACAATCGTGCTAACCTGTGCTTTTGATGAACTTGAAGGTGATGTTTGAAGTCCCCAGCGTACTGATGACCGAAAACGTCCAAAACCCCTCTCCAATCCAGGTGTCTGTGTCAAAGCGCAGCGTCAAGCTCAATTTCGGGAAGCGTCCGCTTAATTCACATTTCACTTCCCTGGATAAAGATTTCGGCTGGTCCCCGGTCACCAGGCACTTCCGTAGGTCGTTTGTGTACGACCTTATGCCGATCGTCAGACCTCCAGATAAAATGCTGCTCAAGCCTAGGACTCGAGGAGAGATGTAGAAAAGCTGAAGGGGACCTGAAAAAATTTAAAATCTGAAGCTGACATCGATGGTTCTGATGATGACAACAACGAAACAGAGTTGTCCTCTCCTGGGCTCCTCTTTTCGGTCACCACAAGTAGAGTTACCACCGGCATGCCACAAAAATAAAACCCACCCACCTTGCGAACATTAGCTTTAGATGTTGCGTAAGGTCTAATTAATAACTTCATCTCCAGCTGTGTACTCACATCTGACAAGGATCGACACAGATCGGTTAAGTTCCGACCCAGGTGCCTCACACGTGATAGTGGGCCAGTCCCGGTGACATTGTAACACGCCCAGAGGAAGTACACAACTGCCCTCTGCAAGTGTCGTGGAGGTCAGTGTGTGACGTGTGTCGTTAACAATGAGAATTCCTACGGGTGGGTTTCCGTTGGCAAAAGAACAGGATATGGTAACTTCCTGGTTCTCATCAACTAGGACTGTGTCGTTAACCTGCTGTCCGTTTACATGCAGTCCTTTGATTTGTGGAGGATCTGTTAGTAAAATATTTAAAGATAATGGTGAAGCAATAACAATACTTGAATAACAAAATCCAGAATTTTAAATCAATTTTACTAATCCCGTAAATTCAACGGGCAAATCTCTAAACATATTAAAATCCCTAAACGTTCGACAGTTTCAGAAATAAATTTGTTGCATTATCAAAAGTTTTGTTCTTTCTGAAACAGAAAACTTTCATGTTGTATTTCAAGTTACATAAATCTGGTCTATTATCTTATGGGCGAAGGAACTCCGTAACTATACTTGTATTTGTCTGCAGAATTTGGATTCACCGTACCACGTGACTTGAAAAGGAAAGAGAAAGAGGAGAAGGAGAAAGAAGGAGAGTGAGAGAGTGAGAGATGGGGAAGAAAGAGAGAAGGAGAGAGAAAACTAAGACAAAAGACAATGGGGAGACAGGGAGGTAAAAAAAATACAGAAAGAAATGGTTGCAGGACATGGGAGAGAGGAGGACGGCATAAGAGAGAAATAATAACACGGAGAGGAAGAAAACAAAAAGAAAAAAGAATGAAAAAAGAACCAAGGAAGAGAAGGAAAGAAAAGAAAGAAAGAAACAAGAATAATGCGATTGTGGAAACCTAATCCTGTTTTATGCTCAGCTGTAAATGTACTTTTGTAGTCTGACTTCGAATCTTTTGCCTATGAGGTAGTTACTTCTATACGAAAAAGGTGCGCATTGAATACAAGAATTAGGCCCCCACGAGATCTTGGAATGCGTCCAGAAAGCAAGAAGTCTAGAGTAGCTATGTGACCGATAAATTTCACTTACATGTGACTTGAAGTAATGTACGTTTCAAAACAGCTGGAGTGGTGTTTTGCTGGAAACATTCCCACATGACCTCACCATGTGTTCTCCTCACAAGCAGTGAAAAGCGCAGTTCAGACTTGTCAGCGTAGCAGGCAGAAAAGCTATAGTGAGTTTTGCATTCTGGATCGTGCTTGGAAACCCACCAGCATCTACAGGCTATGTATAGTCTGCCAGCTTCGCACAACTTTATTTCTATGCGAAAATCGTAATCTTCTGAACTCTTCCCAATTCTTGTCAGATGGTAGGTGAAATTGGCGTAACTGTTTTCTGCAAACGCGTTTTCCTTATCAAAAGCTTGGTTTTTGTTGAGTAGTGTGCCTGTAAAACAGTAAACTCTTTGTTATCCAGCCCGATTTAGTATTTTATGGTTAGGCAGTTCAGTTATAACCGTAATTAAAAACTGGAAATAATACAAGATTGCAACATTGTTACATAGGGTTGTCGACTGTGTTCAATATGAACTACTCGATGTTGCTGTTTTGATTGTGGGGTAACGGGTTAACCACCTGACGCCAAGACACTGAGAACCGCGAGTCCTTGGATTAAATCCCAGGTCCAGCACAAGCATTTCCTCCTCATGTGCCACCCATTATACGACCAGCTGATTGCCTTGGTGTAGCTTTAGTTGCTAAATCGGCTAAAATACAGACAGTCATGATGTGGACCAGACAGCTGCTGTGATAAACATCCTTTACGAAATAATTAAATTCTTGTTATTACTTTAAAGAAATAGATATAATTAGTTCTGAATGCAAAATCCTTTCAGTGATAAACGTTTAATAACAAAAATACTGTCGCAAAAAAGATGATGCGGTACTCACAAGTTGCATTGTTTCCCTCCCCGTTGCCTGGAAGGCACAGTACAAGGATGACGCTAAACAAAGAGCATTTTCTTTCCATGTTCTATTGTTTCTAATGTTTCCCGACTTCCTGTAACTGTGTGAGAAGGCTTGGGCGCAGTGGCTTTTTGCGTGTTTTATCTGGGCTTTAATAACCCTTCAGACAGTTTCGGGCTCTCTGTTCACGTGTTTAATTTCCTTACTTCCCTCCTGACTGGGAATTATAGTTTAGATTATTTAGATTACTATGTAATACGTGTCGAGTATTTAAATAGAATTTAGTACCTATGCGGGAACTATTCGGAATATCTAATAGACGATTAAATGACATTGCCTTATTGTCTAGATTAACACCATTAACACAATTTAAATAGCCGACAGTGGTTTAGTGGTTAAGGCGTCCGCTTCCGAGGCGGGAGTTCAGTGGTTCAGTGGTTCGCAACCCGGCCTAGACATACCTAAGACTTAAAAATTGGCAATCGAGTAGCTGCCCTGCCAGAAGCCTGGCACTATAGGGAACAGTACTAGGACTGGTTGGCCCGGTGTCAGTGACTGGGTGGGACTGAGGCCCGTGTTGTGACAGCAGTCCCAGTGTGACAGACACGTAAATTCTGTTTAAGAAACACCGTCCTTGAAAGGAACACAGTGTGCGGCTGGACGTTAAGCAACCAACAGACACAAACACAGAAATAAGAAAAGACATGGAAACACAAACATAAAAAGGGGAGGTAAGAATGTAAGAGATAAAGAGAAGGGAAACATAGGACAGACACGACTTATCTAACAGTCTCTCTCTCTCACACACACATACAACAAAACGTTCACACACACACACACACACACACACACTGTAAGTAAAAAAGGCTAGAGTATTTTTAATTTTTCTTTATTTGGTCTTCAATAAGATAATTTGGTAATTTGGTAACACGAACATAGAAAATAGGGGAGGTAAGAATGAATAAAGAGAAGAGAAACAGAAGACAGACAAGACTTATCAGTCTCTCTCTCTCTCTCACACACACACACATACAAAAAAACGCGCGCGCGCGCGCGCACACACACACACACACACACACACAAACACACACACACACACACACACACTCTAAGAAAAAAATGGCTAGAGTATTTTAAAGTTTTCTTTATTTGGTCTTCAGTAAGACAACGGAGTAATTTGATGCACAAAATGGATTGAAACGTTTTCTTGTAGTCGCAGCATCTGTTGGAAAATCGATGGTTAAAAAATCCCCAGACGCCTATCTAAAATAAAATAAAATCCCTTTAATATATATTATATATTTTCTATTTCAACGTTCACCTAATGCTTTTAAGATTTGACTGCGATTTTCGCGATGTAACTGTTGCAGTAAACTTGTGTCGGTGAAACAGGCATGAATCCAATACATATTAACAGCATTGTTCAGTGTATCAAGTATTACATTAAACTAACAAAAATGAGAATGGAAAGATTACCCAAACAAGCATTTAGAGTGATGATAAGTATGGATGCGAGTGGTAAGATGTTGAGTGTACAATGTGTTAAGTGATTAGGACATGCCTGGACAAGGCAATGGAGGATGCATGTGAACAATCGATGATATCGCTCGTTAAACAGTGATTAAAAGATGTAGTGGTACAGAAATGATAAATGGTTTTATTTGAAAATGAAGTTTTAGAAACCTCAAATCATATTAGCTTCATAACCCAAACCTTGATGCAATACACTTTAAATGTGTTAAAGATTGTGTGACTGTACCGTTAAAAAAATTGTTGCTTTTCCGTATTGTAATATTACTAAAACGTAATTTAAGAGGCCCTTTACAAGTGATTGTCCTCTGCAGGATGTCTGAAAAAATTAATATAGCTATCTTAGAACAAAGAAGTTATACTAAGTAAATTTAGTGTTGATGGTTTTGGAGGAATAGGCACTTTCATTCTTATTCCCTCACGACTAAAACGGTGTCTCTGATGGGTAATAAGGTATACAGTGATGTGTTGACGTTAGCTGAGATTTTTATTTATGGTTGTTGTGTTTAAGATCTGTTTGTTTTTGTAACCCACTGTAAGACTCTAAAGGCCTAAGGAATTAACTTTGTCTCTCTCTCTATATATATATATATGAGAACTGATCTAAGATTCTGGCAAACGCATTATTGAAAGTACTCAATCTACACCTTTCTAAGTTAAAACGAAAAGACTGAAAGGGTATGGTCATGTGACTGTCGACTAATTTCACAGAAAAACTAGAACATAATGGGATCGAGTCGCTTGTCAAAACTGTTAATACGCTAGCCGAGAATAGACTGGAAACGATATGAATAGCAAAAGCGATACAGCAGTGTTGCATCAAAGTAGGACGGATCACAGACCGCACATGCAAGGATAAGTTTCGTTTTTAACACCCTAATTTAAAGAGCAGGGTAAGTAAAAGGAAACAATCCAAATACATGTAATACTTGGGCACACACACACACATACACGCGCGCACATTGGATTAAAAGAAGGCGAAAGTAGGTGTAGGTTATCTCCCTTACTGACTGGTATCCAGAAACGATGCAGTTATTTACATGTTGCCTCGTTCGTCTCTCTTAGATGGTGTCTCTCCGATGTTTTCTCAATGTTCTCTCTGATGTTTGCTCCCCTTCTCTCTCCCCCATCTCCCTCCCAAACCTTGTCCTCCTAAACACTCAACTGTCCCTGAACAGGTGCTCGTATCAAATGTGCCTGAGCACTGCTCAGTTCACAGTTTTTCCTCATGCTCTTCTCTCGATTTCTCCTGCTAGAAAAACATCGATGACGCTTATAAAAAATTAGTAAATGCATAAATTTCATTCACAGAATGCATTTTGGAATTATTTTGTTGTCTACCATGACTTTACAAACAGAAATTATTTTTTCTTCACATTGAAGAATTATTCATAATTATAGCTTAGCAATGGAAGTCAGTTTGTTGACAGGGAAGAATCATATGACAACACTTTAACGCCATTTCTAAGAAATTTCTTTTTTATTTCAAAAAATCACTGACGTAGTAATAATAGAACCAACCTTCGTCGTCGGATGAGTACAACGATAATCGTCGTAGACAATAAAGCAAGAAGACCAGCTGCAACTGCTATCCCCGCATGCACAGTTATAGATGAGCCTTGAGATCAAATACATACAACAAACAGCTGTCACATGACCATTTTTATTTAGAAGTATTTCAATGGAAGCGCAGCGAGATAGTAAAGGAACGTAACGTCATAGTTAAGCCAAATGGAACTCATCTGTCCTGACGATATATATATATACATATATTACTAGATTGAAATTATACATAGGAGTCGTTAAAGCAGTAGAAAAAAACTCGTAGAAGGACGACCAACCTACATTATAAAAGGTGCATGAGTCTTTGTTGTTATTGCAAGTCAGAGCTGTGGGACATTGTTTCTTGTTCAGGTAGATATGTAAATAACAGTACATGTAG
Source organism: Lanistes nyassanus (assembly GCA_004794575.1). Lineage (NCBI taxonomy): Eukaryota > Metazoa > Mollusca > Gastropoda > Architaenioglossa > Ampullariidae > Lanistes > Lanistes nyassanus. The sequence continues at coordinate 17,448 of SMGT01009383.1, forward strand.
AAGAAAGGATGAGACGAAATGTAAATTTTGTTGTCCATATTTAATTTGGTTGAGGTTCTCTGTTCTCAGCATGTGTTTAATCACACAGAGAAAGTCATTTGTTGAAAACTTTTAAGTTCTTCTTTTCTTAGTTATTTTCTCCTTTACATCCTTTCTTTCCCTTTGCTTCGTCTAATTTTTTAGGTGAACGACAAGAGAGCATTAGCAAGAGCGAGAGAGAGAGAGAAGGCAGGGAGGCAGAGAGACGGGCAGGCAGGCAGTTTCTTCCGGATTACAACTTTCTCCATAGTTTCAACTGTGTCAATATCTTAGAAAGATTATAACTTCACACCTTTCTTGCTTTCGTCGCTTGTGTCCATAGAGACACTGCACTTTCTGACTTCAAGACTTGTTGAATGACTGTCTAGTGCGCGGCAAAAAAACTCTCCACCTGGACTTTGGGATGCAGGCAAATTAACAGTGAAGACGTCATGCCCGTTATCTCGCTTGAGATTACACTGGTTTGACTTCAGGCAGTCTGATTTTGTGTAGTTGGCCACAACAGCTGTAAAGACAACACTTTTTCAGCAATTAAATAAATAACATACATTCGTGTCTACAAAAGTCTCCGGCGATCAGAAGAAATAAAAAAAAATATTCGATCATCCGTAGAATAACTGTTACGATGCAATACACTCGCAGACCTTCCCAAATCTGTTAAATATGTTAAAGTAAAACAGTTTTCCGATGACACATCCCTGGTACGAAAGTAGAAACAAATAAACCCCATACCCACAAATTCTAGATGCTAAGGACTAGAAAAAGTTCACGAAAACCTAACTGAAGCAGCGAGATGGCTAGAATACAAAGAATTTCAACTATCGATAGAAAAAAGCAATAGTCTCTACAGACGACCAAATCAACAACTCAAATATTGGAAGCTGAAAGTACATCAAAGAGACATAAATTACAGCTCTCAAATGCTTTGTTTACAGAACTTTCCAGCTTGTCTGCCTGTCAAAATAGAATTCTCGACAGTTCAAAAAATAGTTTGTGGCAAAGAGGTCATTTTTTTCTAAATATGTAGGGGCAAGGACGGCAATACCCTATGTAGTTGCAAGGACGGCAATACCCTTGTTTTCTTCCTAAAAGCAAAGTCAGAGCTAGAAGCATAATCCCATGTGGGACGTAAACCTGTTCTGAAGGAATTGTCCTTCAACACGGGCTGGTATTAAACCGATTTTGATCTCCAGCCAAGTGGACACATACAGCTGTTGTGAACCAGTACACCTGTACCTAGTTACAGATATGAACTCCTTCTGTGTACCAATGACCCGACTCTGAGTCACTTTGTTACAACCAAAGGAGGTTCCTGGTTTCTAGGCGTCAGCGAACAGTTTTCAAGAAACGTAACGCCGGGACACACTCGCCGACCTTAGCGACAGTAGAGTTAGCGAGTGCTTGGGTTAGTGCAGCTGGCTTACATTACGGGGGAATATGAGCTAGGTATCGTCTTCTGTTTCGTAATAAATAACTCACTTGTGCCGTTCTGAATACAGAACTTTTCAACGTTGAAGGAAAATGTGCATTTCAAAGTAACTTTTTGGATTTCCCAAGAAGCGTTTGCCTCACACTCTGCCAGATGTTTCTTATCTGTAAATAAGAGATTAGAAATTAATCCAGGCGCTAGCTTTAAAACTTCCTCTTTCTTCCCGCGCGTGAGTGCGGCGGGCGTGTGCGTGTATTTGAGAGAGGAGAGAGAGAGAGAGAGAGAGGGTGTGCGTAAGTTGATATTTGTGTGTGAGACAGACAGGGTGTGTGTTAATACTTTTATTAGTGTATGATAATGTTGATATTGATAGTATAATGTGTGCGCGCGTGAGTATGCTCGTATGTGTGTGTTGGCCAGATACATAAATTAATGTGGTGCTGTATACATTTACCTGTCGAGTACATGCTACAAATTTAAAGTTGTTCACAATCCAGCTTGTCGCCAAACGTGAGGCTGGAGAAATAATGGTGTTCTAATTTACGCTGTTCATTTTTTCAGTAAGGGCACATCAAAAGAAAAAGAAAAGAGCAGATCACACAAACCTTTTTGGGAAACAAGAGATGCGTACCTTGCTTCGCAGAAAATCGACAGGGTTTGGTGTCGTCAACCACAAAGCCGTGGGTTAAACATTTATAACTGCCATTTCTCTCTGCATAACTGGTTGGCACGTATATTACTGCACTGTTCGATACAAACTGCTCGCACTCCACTCCCGTCTGCTTGATGCAGTGGAGGCCGTTCCCAAGCCACGCGCAGTCAACTAGAACCTCTGTCCAATGAATGCATCACGTTATGATGATAAGCGGATTTAGTTTACTGCCTTTAAATTCGTTCACCCATTCGACAACTGAAGAAAGTACCAATGGTGTCAATGTGAGGGGTGGGGGGAGCCGCTTACCTCGATTTCTTCGGGTTACTCATCATATTTTACATAGTAATATTAATTTGTAAAAAGGCTATTTTGGGGGGCACCGGATGCCTGTGTGCGGCGGTTCGTTACCCGTGCACCGCAGCACATGTCCCAGTTTATGCAGTTGCTAATGGATACCTGATTCATGGGTTACAGAAGGTAAACATTTGGGGTAGAGAAGATGGTCACTGGCCCCAGGATATATATGTCTCATACCCACCCCCACCTCCAAACTCCTATGACCTAAGGAAATGCGACGGGACAACCGACATATTCCTTTATTAGTAACTAAATATCTGGGTTACGATACGTCATTGTTTTTACCTCTTGTTTAACATTTCAACAATGCACAGAGCTTGGCGGTTGGCTGGCGAATTTGTCTGCTAGGGTTAGAGTTTTAAAGACATAACTTTTTCTTGTTCATCGGGTAGCGCGCCGGGTGTTGCATTTGCTCAAGAAATAAATGAACTTTGTGAGTTTTTTCCCTAACGAGTCAAAAATTTAAACTTCTTATATTTCAGATACTGATCAGAGCGCTGACTAGTATTATTACTGGCAAAGGGTGGTGTCAACTTTGTCAAGGTGACCTCTATTATACTGGAGAAAACCGGTGACGTTATTCTTAATCTCTCGAAACAACGAGAGGAAACCGTAGCACCAGTGTTAATCTACAAACCTACTTCATTTTAATGTTTTGTATATCTAAACTCCCTGTACAGCAAATAGTCATCAAAGCACTGACTATTTACCGACACAAGCTGCTGTCAATTTTACCAGGGTGATCCCTCTCAGAAAGAAAGAAAAAAAACCTGCCGTGGACATCCGGGCTCTGTGGACAAGTGACGACAGTCTCACCAGTCTTCATCTCTAATTCGTCTGCTTTATCGCTTTGTCTTCATGGTAATGTGATCCCCGAGTTTAGAATGGAAAGAACCGCAGGAAGGGGGAATGGGACCCAGTGTGCCCATTATCGCAATAGTATTGTTTTTCTTTTTAAAAACAAAGTAATATCATGGATAGTATATACTGATGGACTGCTGGCTGGTTCCCGAGATCCACGCTAAGACTTTCATGAACTCTTAAATTGGCAGGTTTTGGTCAGCTGTGAGTTATTCCGTTTTTGGGTTGCATAGCAGGATGGATATTCTGCTTGCTATGATTCATTTCCCTCCTATAAACTTACTGACATTTTACCATACGTACATCTATACTCCAACAACCTACAAAACTGCATCAGGTCTTTCTAAGTTCACATGTTGCACAGTGACCGTATTTTCTAATTCTCCCTAGTGGTTTCACACTGGCGTACGCGTCTCTTGATCATGAACGCGCGTGACCTCGACCTTGACTTCGTAAGGTCTTAACTGAACGCTACATAAACTCAGTCGGAAGGTCGACTGCCAAGTGCTGCCTCGTTCTAAAAGAAACAAAGGTCAATCGAATACTTCTTTGGCTGGCAATCTATATTCTGTAGAATCTATTCTTATCGTATTGGAACAAACAGTGGTTTATTGGGGGGAAGGGGGTTGGTTTTATGACATCCCATATAATCTCTTTTACCCTTTATTTTCCGTTTGAGTTTTTAGCTCTAGACTACAATATCATATGAAGCTTTCGTTACATAAGAAAATATAGAAATATGCATAAAAGATTATACTACTACTAACACCTACTAACACCGACTAACAAAAGTTGTCTCTGCATGTCATATATGGAACTCAGTAGTTTTACAACTTAAAAACTACCACAGTAGAGAAAAAGTAGTTCGATTCCCTGCCTACTAAACACAACTAAAGCTTGAACCCCTACATAAATATTGAGACCTACCAAAAAAATCGAACTGCATACCTGCATGTTGTGAAACTTCAAAAGAAACATTGCCTTCATTAGAGATTGCATCATCTCGAGAGATCTTTCCCCACATGGTCCAGAGAAAAATCTCATTACTTTAGTACATTTTAAATAAATATATAGGGCCCTAACAAAAAATGACTCCAGCTTAAAGTAATATGACACATGGTGACAAAAATGAAAACAAATGACGATGAAAGAGTAAAAAGGGATATAATTGGTGGTGAGTGACTAAAAACGTAAATATAGGTACAAAAAAGTAAAGAAATACAACCAGTCTATATGCAAAACATACATTCAACGTTTCGGGACATTAGTCAGGACGGACCGCACAACACAAACAGACAAACAGACAAACCTAGGGCCTATGGAAACAGTATTACTATAAATCTGATATGAAGAAATGAACGAATAAATGTTGTTTAAACCAAAAGCTAAACCATGGACCTTATCTGTGTATACACACTGAGCTTAAAGAACAGGATGTGGAAGATGGAATATTGGGAGAAAAGGGTTGACCGAAGAAAACCGGAAAGGGAGAGAATCTAAATAAATATAAAATTCTCTCATTCTAAAGCTTCGAATACCTGACAAATTCTTCTGACAAATCCTGCCATGAAGTTTGTCAAGGTGACATCTCTCGGACTGGACACAGCCACCTCGCTCATCACAGTCTCTCGAAAGGTCAAGCGAAGACGGTCTGTTCCAGTCTAATTGATGTTTATTTATCTATATATACCTGAATATACTGCACATATTGATGAAACCACTATTTACAGACAACGGCTCATCCCAATTTTATCAATGTCACCTCTCTCCTATTTTTTAAAAACTGTTTTTACTTTGTTACTCATAAACCACATGTTTATTTATATATCATTTTATTACACGTTTATTTTAGTGCCCAATAGTTGTTTACTCCATTCCATTTAATTATGTTTTATTTTTATTTAATCTATTCTTTCTGTTATTCTCTCCATTTCGGACTTTCCTTCGGTTGACCATAACCTCTCAAAATCCCCTCTTCCCCTTCCTGTTCTTTGCACTCCGTGGATGTACACAGATATGTGCCATTTTCTAGTTATTTGCCTTTTAGTTTTGTTTTGTTTTCTCTTCAAGAGAGTGTAGTACCTCGAAATGCTGAGTTTACAAAGGTCCCGTTTGACGTAAGACTTTCAATAATGTACAAATAATGTACATATTTCTTCATTACTTATTAATCTTTTCAAGCATTTTTACGCTTATTGAACGTCCAAGTAAATTAAATGATGGGCTGTCGTTATAACCTATACACGCTGAGTGGTCATGATTCTGTTGTGTACGCTGAAGAAGTGCATGCTGCAAAATGCTGTCACTGCCTTGTGGAAAAAGTGCCGCCTTTTGTAATCAGTTTACATTTCGTGTTCTGGGATGAGTCGAGATACAGAAAGACTACAGAAAGTAAGGTTTTCGTCACAAGAAACCTTGCGATCCAGCTTCCGACGAAAAGTAAACAGAATAATCTGTTTGTGACAAGTTGACATTTTCTGGAAATTTGCATTTGACGATAGCCCTGTCTGCTTCTGCGTCACACTCTGCTTCAGTCCCACCTGTAACGCAAACATGCGCGCACAAGCACACACATACGCACGTACACATGCATTTACACAGAAAAGAAAGATATAATAAGTTCACTGAATATACGATATGATACATTAAAATTGCTATGCTATGCTAATGATATGCTAGGATGCTATGATATGATATTATGCTATGTATGATATGATGTTATGATACCATATGATGCTATGTTATGATGCGATACTATATAATACGATACGATACGACACTATACTATATGACTTACCATACGATATCCACATTTTAAAAAAATTAATTAAACATTTAAGTTTAAACTTACACTCCCCTTTTCGTTCCAAAATTTCACAGGCTAAAAAGACTGCCAAATTTCAAAAGAAGTGTTTAAGACTAAAGACTGGGAAAAATCCTAAGTAATGACTTTCATATTAAAAAGACTTGGAAATTTCTGGAAATCATTGGAAAAATACGTTTTATGTTAACTTCTGTAACGTAAACATGGGAAAGATTAAGTCTGAAAGAAAAACGTTTTGGAATAGAAATAAACATGACCTTGCCTTTGGTGAATGGGAAGTATCTTAGATCTAAAGACTAAATAAACTAATATGAATTGTCAAATTGACAGACTTTACTGCGATGCAATGATGCTGGGGCTATACTTTTTTGTTTTAAATTATATTTTTATATATTCATCGTGTGTGTGTGTGTGTGCGTGCGTGCGTTCGTGTGTATGTTCGCGTGCGTGTGTGTGTCTGTGTGCATCAAGAAGCCTTTAACTTTTGACGCTTTGAAAATAAAATGCACTCACCTTGGATTTTCTCAAAGCTTAACAAGAAGAGAAAGAAAAGAACTTTCATTTTAAAAAGAGTTTGATGTCCTGGTTCGAATCTGCAGCGATAAGGTGCATACTGCACAAGGGATCCTCCTAAAATTAAATAAGAACGTAACGAGTTATAACAAATATTTTTACCGTTCATTGACTTGTATATTAATTTTCTTTTCTCCATAAATCCTCGTTTATATTCACTTGCCCTCCTACCAATAATGCAGTTACAATAAGTAAATTACTCATACACTATGTTTAGATATTTCGTACAGTGAGGACCTAACACAGTAAGTAACGTAAATATAAGTAGTGTGATTTCTCTCCCCCCCCCCTACTCTTTGTGATCGATCGTTGGTGACTTCATTTCTTCACTTTCAAATGATCCTCCCCTCTTGCTATAAATGTATAAACCTTAAGCTTCATATGGTTTCTCTGTGTTTCGTTTACTAGATAAAAATCCCTGGGGGTGAGTTGGGGGTGAGGACTTTTAGCCTGATAATACAAGAACATTAAGAACAATAAAATATATCTACACCATCTAATACTTATATTAGCAAAGTAATTACAATACAATTGATAACAAAACCAGCAGAGAAAACGGGTGCGCAAAGGGTAAGACAAACACCATTATCAAGTTAAATATTATCCCCTGAACATTTTACCTCATTGGGGAGAGACACCCCCCAGCAGTTTGAAGGCAGTGTCTTGCTCGTCTTCCTCTTTGGTACCCCCCACCTGACCCATATTTAACCAGGAAGTAAAATGTAATATTCCGAAACACCAGTACACGTTTACTCTCGTTGTACTTACCTTGTGATCGTTTGTTGCACACAATGATCTGTGGGTATTACGTACGACTAATCTTCTTCAGAAAATATAAGAATTTCTTGGCAAGTTTGGTGGAGGCATCAGGTGATTAAAGAAGCACGTCAAGATTGGTCGGACTTCATGCAACAAAATTGTAACTGACCTAGCGAGATGAAGAAAAAATGGAAAATACTGTCTTGCTTCAGATTTTCTGTAACTGTTTTCGTTTACAAACGATGGGCCCTCTGTGTTCCTTAGTTCGCTTTGTTTCCTCTTCACACGTTATTCTAAAGCTGCACTTCCTGATGAAAGGTAGGACTATGTCCTGATCAGGCCACAGGTGAAGCCGAACTGCTGATACGTGTTATGAACAGTCGCATTTCAACCTACGGATCGACAAAATATGGCCTAAGCCTTTAATTCTTACTCGTCAAGCTGCACTTCTGATGAAAGGGTACACTATGCCCTGTGTACAGGCGAAGCCGAACTGCTGATACGTGTTATGAACAGTCGCTTATCAGCGTACGGATCGACAAAATCTGGCCTAAGCCTTTCTTACTCGTCTCACTCATGACTTCTCTCTTTCTCCCCCCCCCCCCTTCTGTGTTTTTGTGAGAGGGGTTCTATGTGACCGTTCGTGCGTGCGTGCGTCTTATCTGTGGGCGAGAGAGGGAGAAACCGAGACAGGTAGTTACAGACAGAGACAGCGAGAGAGGAGAGACAGCAACAGAGTGAGCGAGAGACCTTGGCATTCCACATACACTCGTGATCGAGAAGGTTCGACGAATGTGGGCATAAGCCTTCATGACGCTACACTCTGGCTGGCAGACATATCAAAAGACATATACAACAGGCATATTTATTTTTGTACTACTTCATACATATAGCGAGTTACATGCAACTTCATATACATATTTATATATCTATATCACTTGGAAGGATATATGAACAGTTGAGGGTTGCTGCTGCATATCGGGGAATGCTTTTGAGTCTTATAGCCATCACAAAGAGGCGTCAGTTTTCCAAGACATTCCTAGTAATGTCATCTTTACTGATGTTGCAGGACTGGAAATAATTAATACATGGTGTTTGTAGCTTGAAGGAACAGATGTAAGCTTTTATGAAGTTTACCCAGCCTGAATAACATAGTAAACGTACATAACCATAAGTACCAAACTACAAATTCTCGGCGAAATCTTAGTATTGTTAAACAAGATTAAGCGGCCATTGAATGTTGAGACGCGTATTCGCTGACGAACCAGAACAATTGTTTCTTGATGATGTCGGGGTGGACACAGGTTCTGTTGTGTAGTGTTTGCCAGAGTGACTAAATCTAAGACCAGCGAACAGCGATATGACCAGAAGGAACCATGTATTCTGCAAGCAAATAAAACATACAGACAACAAACGAGGACCGAACGCTTATTTTATCAAAATAACAAGAAGTATTTGAAATGCTCAAAGTAACCGTATGCAGACGCTTGCGACCAAGGGAGCTTACCGTAACTAAACACGTAGCAAAGATCTTTGCTATGTGTTTGGGTATGGTAGGCTCCCTTGGTAGCATGCGTCTGCATACGGTTACTTTGAACATTTCAAGTACTTCTTGTTGTTTGGATATGTAGAAATAAAACACGACAAAATGTTAAGCCCAGATAAAATAAGCAGAGAGTTAGGTTTGCAGCAGATATCATATTTTAACTGGAAGAAACGATAAAACTGTGGCATACCCTCTGTAATTTCTAGATAACCCGTTTCATGTCAAAATGACGTTGGAGCGAAGGCGTGTATATAGACCTGCTAGGAAATCAGTGGTATTTTTTTTAATTTGAAAGAATACGACGAATCCAGTTTCTTGGAGGTGAATCTGTGAATCTATTTTAGGACTATGCCTCGCGCATTCTTACCTCCATTTTCCAATGTTCAAATTAATACTGTTACTTTATCTGATAAGAATTTTTTTTACCTTTAGGGCTTTCCAGATGACGTGACCTGAAAAAATGTTGGTTATAATTTAAGAAGTATTTTCTGTCTACAATATACGTTCATCGATGCCTTGACGGGAAATTATAAAACCAGAGTGACCTCAGAGATCGCAGTGGATTGGGTGACTGCTAGAGAAACTAAAGGTCTTGCTATTATATCTCACTTCGTCTGAAATAACAAAATGCGAGACCGTACGACTGTAATGCTTATTTAAATAATTGTTAACGATTGAAGGGGAGAGCTTTAACGCTGCTAAATTTACTTATTTTGATTACACATCAGCAACAATCTTCACTTGCACAAATAGCACAACGTGTGGGGAAAGATGGACTGCACTGTATCTATTCTATTTTAGCGTTGCCTTTTAAAAAGTGACGTTTTTTACGTTCTCACTTTCTGCCAGCTTGAACACACCAAGACAAATAAGGTGGCAGAGTCGCAAGTCAGAACTCAGTCTCTCATTACAAACAGTATGATAGTCTGGAAGTACATAAAACACGTGGTTTGTAGTGTTATTGTGCTATGATCATTTCAGGATTTGTTGGACCCTTCCAGGAGCTTTGGATTGACGAACACTGATCTACACGTAAATTATGCGTGGACACAGACATCCAGTTGTACACTTCAATTGCTGCAAATGAGCTGGGCGGGGGGTAGGGGAGGGGGTGGGTTCGTTAGTTCTGATATTTGTTCAAATCACACATTGCTAAGAGATGCGCCTGTGCTGGACATCACGACAACTAATGCATCACGTGAGGGGCTGAAATTACAAGGGAATTACTCTTAGAAAGTTAACTTTATGTACACACAGTAAATCAAACTTTGCTTTCTGGTGGAGGGCCGCATCATCCTGACTAAAGGAATCCCCGAGTAAAATCTCACTTGAGAGTCGTGTATATTTCTTCAGATTTGCTTGTTGTAGCGTGTTCCATTTATGTTAATTTCCTCCAGTCATGTTTTATTGTAGATCAGCGGCATTTGTAAGAAACAGCCCCAGTATGATTTTTGAGTAGCTTCCGAAATGTTGCATGTCTGTATTCTGCTTTACAGATGGCCACTAATTCCTGATTGTTTCAATTCAAATTGAATCCTATCATCAAAATCGGTGAACACATGAGGGGTCGACAATCACTTTTAGTCGCTACCCCCCCCCCCC
>SMGT01009383.1:34249-93419 GCA_004794575.1 Lanistes nyassanus
TATGTATGTATGTATGTATGTATGTATGTATGTATGTATGTATGTATGTATGTATGTATGTATGTATGTATGTATGTATGTATGTATGTATGTATGTATGTATGTATGTAGTATTACACTCTGAAACGCTACAGTCTGCCTTGTTTTCACTACACACTGTGATGTGACTTACGAATATTGTGTAACATTTTTTTTATCACGTCATTGCAATGGGTTGTCTTGTTTCCCATTTCTTTGACTAAGATCTATGGTCAGCATGGTGATTTGACTTTTGAAAAATTGATATCTTCAACCCTGCTCTCCAAGTGTCAAAAATCCGTCAGGCAACTTAAGGCTAAAACTTTTTATGCTACAAGGATTGGTTTACAATCAGAGAATTATATTCGACCATTATTATTCTAACTGGCAAATATTTCGAGAGGAGACAAAAACACTTTTTTCAAAACAAAACCTACAACTCATGATAACGCAGAATTTGAGAAAAAACATCAAAGTGACATACCTGTTTGGGTTTGGTCCTGAGCAGACGACAAAAAAGAACTAGTTAGTAATCTCCTATGATTCAAATGGGTCGAATTTAAATATAATTTTACCACATATGCAATCAAAAACTTAGCGAAACGAAACAAACGAAATTTTTTTCCAACGAGGCCAGTGTCCCTTGAGAAAGGAGGAAAGTTTTTACAACGTAAATAAGTCAAGTGACTAAATGAATACAATTCTTTACACAAACCAATATACCAGCATGGAAAACATTTTTATGCGCTTATGTGTTCCAAATGTTTCTGAGCTTGGTATAAAAAAATACTGCTAAATTACAAACGACAGTTTTGTTACTAACAGATATCTGCCATCAAAAATATACTATGAGAGACATCATTGAATTCAAATTAACATATAGGCTACATTTACATACTTTGTATTTTCTTGAAGATAAAAGAAAAGATTTTATCAAAAGATTTTTAATTACTTACCCAACTTGTGCGTCGTAATCAGTTTTTTAAAGACCAAAACAGTCAAAGCAGCAGAAAGGACAAAGCCTAGAACACTTCCTAGTGAGATGACAACGATCATTTTCCATGCTTGATTTGTTGAATTTGAATTTTTCTGGGACTCTGACATATAAAATGAGCTTTGCTGAGTGTTAAGACAATGTTTTGCGCCAACGTAAATTTGTGCACAACCCATGACAGTGCAGAAACTAAACGTTGTGTGATCTTATGATTTCATATGTGCTCATACAGTTGCAACCTGTAGCTTATGTGCATCATGAAAATTATCTTTAAAGTAGAGGAAGATCCTGAATTATACTCACGAGGCACAGAGGTGTTTCTCAAAGCAAAGGTCGTGTTTGAAATTCCAACTTCGTTGGCGACAAATAAGATCCAGTGTCCTCCCCTGTTCCATGATTCTGTCATGAAGTGCAGGGTTAGGGCAAGATAGGGTGGAGTGCCGCTCGTGTCACAGCTTATAGGAACCTGATCTGTTTGTTCTGAAGACATACCTCTCATCCAACATTCGGTGATGTTTGCTGTATGAGACCTAATGTTGATCTTCAGACCATCTTTGATTCTTGACAAATCGAAGGTGTCACCACTCACGTCAGAAAACTGTGGAGGGCCTGAAACACAAGTTTAAATAAACGTTTTACGATAAGTACTCAGGTTTACACAATATTATCTAATCAGACAGTCAGTCAGTCAGGAAAGCAAACAGACGGATTAACGGATGCATGGATGGAAGGACGGATGGATGGACAGAAGGATGAGCAGGGAGACAAACAGAAAGACATACAGACAGACAAACAAACAAACCGCCAAACTGGTTGGTTGGTTGGTTGGTTGGTTGGTTGGTTGGTTGGTTGGTTGGTTGGTTGGTTGGTTGGTTGCTAATAAGAGCCGGCGTACGGGTGAAAAGAAATGGAGGCGGACAGGAACAGATCGTTACTGTGTTAAATGCCAAGTGCACTTGAGGTCAAACTTCCGATGAAGGCGGAAGTCAGTCATTTACGCTTTGTTTTTAGCCAAAACGCCGAGAAGATTCTCTCCCTTTCGGCTGAGGTCAAAGTGTAGTCTCGCCATTTCATGAGAAGAAAATGTGTTCCAGAACACGTTTGTTAATACAAAGTTTTTTCACTCTGTTTCTTGTGCGGACGTGCGGACGTGCGGACGTGCGGGCGTGCGTGCGTGCGTGCGTCTTTGTGTCTATTTACGTCATAAACACCAGGACCGGCTTAAGTTCTCGTGTACATGTATTTCCTTCATTTCTTATCCACGCCATTTAGTTTGCCACTTCTGATTATTAACCAACTTTTACTAAACACATATATTGTAGTATTTTTCAAACTACTAACTGAAAAACACTTGTCCAATAAGGTACTCACATCGGACAAGAATCATTACAGATCGATTTAGCTCCGAGCCACCAGCCTCACACCTGACAGTCGGCCAGGTATTGTGACAGTGAACAACGCCAAGCTTACTCGCCAGGTGGTGTTCTTCACCATCTGATTGTCTGTGTATTCGTCCTCGGTCATCAGAAAGTTCGAGACGTGCTTGAGGATTGCCGTTAGAATAAGAACAATAGACGTCAGGGTTTTCACCGTCAGTAATGAAATAGGTCTCGTTAACCTGTTCTCCGTTCACAAGCAGTGAGTTTATTGTTGGAGGGTCTGCAAACGAAACGGAATATTGAAACAACGATTTTATCTGTGTTCTTGATAATTATCTTTCTTTCCTTGGTTTCTGATATCCACGCGTTTCAGTGCATGAAAATACTATTGGTGTAAGTCACTGAAAACGTGTTACATCGTACTCTGAGTCAGTTATGCTTTGAGACAAGTGATAAATACAAAGTAAGCAGTAACGTGTTTCTATTGGTCAATAATGAAACTGGTATGGGATTAGGGTAGACAACATGCTTGCTATTTTAGAAATACAGCTATCATAAATGCTTAACGATGACAGCATGATTATATGCATTGATATTATACTTACAGGTCACTTGCAGTTCAGTGTATGTCAGTAGACCTTGACTCAAACTGTTGTTCTCAAAGATCTCCCAAATCACGTAAGTGTGTGTGCGTCTAACAAGCAGCGAAAAGCGTAGTTCAGAACTGTCAACGTCACACGCTGAAAGATCACTTTCATTTTTACACAGGACGTAATTGTCGGATCGCCACCGGCAGTTGCAAACACTGTTCTCTGTTCCATTGTCACAGAGCTTAATATCGATGAGCCTAGAAGATATTTCGGATGTCTTGTGGGTTCCCACTGTCAACGGGTAGCTGAAATTGGCATATGTATTCTCTTGAATTGTAACCCTACTACCGTATGCTTGATTTCTTCCCACTTCTGTACCTGCCCACATACAAATATACTTCAAAGTTTTTGTGTGTTAAATTGTCTTTTAACTACTCTTACTGAGAGAATAGCTGACCTCAGTTCCCAAGGTGCATTCGCACATGATTTCACAATCAGTAATCAAAATCTTTTCAGACCGTTTTGTGTTTTATATATATATATATAGAGAGAGAGAGAGAACGAACGGACGGTTTTATTGGTAAGGCCTCCGGCCCATACCAAGGGGGTGACAATACCATACACAGTTATCAATTTAAGCGATACATGCCTATCACGAAACAATAATACTGAGGTGCACACACGCGCGCGCCCACACATACACACATACACACACACGCGCGCGCGCGTAACTTAAGGAGCTTGATGAGATCTTTGTCTAAGTATATCTGCCTCTTTCCGTTGTAACGCCTTATACAGGAAACAAGCCAGGCTTCGTGTAAGACTTGGACTACTTTCGACTATGAGTACAGAGAATCGAAACAGGGAAGAATATCGATAACATCATAACGTCATAACGCAGACAAACAAATAAAAAATGCAGTTCAGTTTCACCCAAATGACAGTATGGACATTCCATAGTATGATGTACAAATAAACAATGCTATGAGAATTTTAGACTGGTTATTCCTAGCCTCAATTTGGTCAGAACATTCTTAAAGTCTACATGTTTGAGGTATAAAAGATACCCACTAAAAGAAATATCAGCTTTAAACAGGGAGTAGGTGGACAAACGCAGGTTACTGGAGATCTTACTATGCAAAAATATTTAGAGAAAGAAAGAGAGAGAGAGAGGGCTACTGAAAATTGCAGAATCGTCAGAACTTTAAGTTAATTTGTTCTTTTAAGAGAAAGAGGTATTATCCCAAAAACCTACTCCTAAGTTCGAAAACTTAGGATTCATATTGCAAAACACTCTTATCCTTTATAAATCCTATGTTAGGAATTTATTTGTTCAAATATTTATATCAACACGCCAGTCTAGAAAGTACTCACATTTTAAGAGCGCAGCTGATGGCAGGCAGAGAAATAGGAAAAACGTAATCTGACTGTAATATGTTTCCATATCTTTGTCTTGTCTTTCTCCTACAGTGAGACACAACTGTGAGCAGAGCCTTTTATAGAAGAATACTAAGTTCTTACACGGGGAAGATGGAATAGGTTTCGTTTCCCGATTTTAATCCAGCTGAGGGTTTTACTTAGAAACGGTAAAACAAACCTCACAGCACAATCTCCAGTGAACGACAGAACCTAAGATCTGTCTGTGTGTAAGCCGTGATGTTTCCTTTTGTCTGTTAGTTGCTTAATTTTCATACGACAACTGTAGTATAGTCAGTTTTTCTTGACATTATAATCCAGAAACTATTGTCCGTTTTACTGATTTCGATTTATTCACTGATATTTTGTAATTTTTAAAATTATTTATTAAGGGATTAGTTGTGAAATAAAGCACTATTTTCTGCTGTAACGTGTAGTAACAACAATAAAACTCAACCATGCTAAATGCGAAAACAGACTGCAGGAACACTTTTGGCATAGCATTTATTTTCAAAACAGAACACAAATAGTCGAAAGAGTAAAATAAAACAGAGAGAAAATCATGAACCGCGTTAGGTCTTACGAAAATGCGTACGACACTCTCACAACCACAGCAAAAGAGCGTGAGACCTAGGTTTTGGGGTCCAGTCTGTAAACATGTCAATATTATGGCTTATTTAACATTTAGACAAAATGTTGGACTTTTTCTTGGCCGGTAACTGCCCTCCAGATTTCTAGCACTCTGCCAAACGAAAAGCCTTCTCTGCACCATGCACTCTCGCACTCCATCCCGCTTACAACACCAAACACGCCGATTCTCGCCACATTGCCGTACTCACCCACCACCCCCACAACCTTCCAGTACGCAGAATCCTCCTTTTCAACTGGCACCTACTCTCCAAATCTGAACCACGTCTCTTTAGTCATCCCCCCCCCCTTTCCTGACATCCCGGAGGGACAAGAACCTACGTGACCTTCTAGTGCATTCCAAACTGAGTGTACGCACCCCCTCCTCTCTACCCCCTGCCACCACCCAATGCATTGTCGCCCGCTGTCACACATGCCCATACCTCAGCACCACCACACAGCTCCACACGCCAAAAACCACCTTCAACATTGAACTCACTTCGCGTGCACTAACAAAAATTTTTGACGTTCCTTTCTGTTTTATCCAGTGCAATATAAATACAGAGTGTTTTATCACGATAAAACGCCTTCGAGTGAAAAATTGGACAAAAGCTGGACATACGTCTCTATAAGATATAATACTTAAAATGACCCAGCCTTTGGAGTCTACCGTCAATGAAATAAATGTTCAAGTAAAATTGCATCACCGGCATTTTCTCCTGTATTGCACAAGTGCGTTTTTTGCGTTGATTACAAGGGTGAAAAATTAAAGTTTGTACACAAACATTCACTTTTGACATTTGACAGTTCCTGTACAGCTGCTAGTTGCCATACATTTTGCTTATGACTGTGCCCCGATATTTTTACTTCTTTCACTTTACCTGCCGTTAGTTAATATTGCAAGTGTAGACTACTGCAAAGAGAAGTTCGATTCGTGCGGTTGGATTACTAAGGGGCCATCACTTTCATGGGACGACTGGTCCAACCCTTAAGTCCCATTTAACATTGAATCCTCGCATTCCTTTCATGTGACGACTGGTTTTACCCTGTAGGGTAACATTGATTCCTCGCATTCCTTTCATGTGACGACTGGTTTTACCCTGTAGGGTAACATTGACTCCTCGGATTCCGTCTTTTCTGCTTCTTTTGAATTTCTGTTCATACTTTTCCTGCTGAAAACGAATAATATTTCAAAATTAACGCAGCGCATGTTGCATAACTATATTTGTTCCTTAAAAACAATAATTGATGTGTTTTACTTTAGTAATTTTTTTAGAAGTCTAGCGCATTTTACTACAGTTGTGCTAATGCAATAAAAATATAGTATTTTTGTAAAGGTATATCGTATATGTGTCATCGAAGTATATTTCAAATTCAAACATGGCAATTGCATGGTTTGGGGGCAGTACATTCAATCATACAAGACCTGGGAAATTTAAAAGGTAAAAAGAAGGATAGAAGCTAGATAGATAACAGGAAAGGGGACTGCAAGCCCGAGAGGTGGGGGATGTGTACTGGCGGTAGTGCCCGGTGGAGGGAGAAAGTATTGTCTAGTATCTTTTACTATATCTGTAATTAAAGAAGACAGATTGTACATTAAAATACCATACATTGATGAAGCAAAATTGCAGAGATTGTAGCGGGTGTTACCTGCATCTGTTACCGTGAATCTAAGTCAAACTTTATGTTAGTGAATACATTTTTAGAGCATGATATAGTCTTTCAAACACTCTGAGTCTCGCTGACCACATCATAAAAACGCTCATTTCGTCCCCTTTTGACCTCAACCCCCTGTACCTAACCATCAGGGACAACAAACGTGTCACCAGAATCCATAGATTAGTTTAACCAGTGACCATAGACCAGTTTGTCTCATCAAGCAATTTTGCAAATGGCATTCTTTCATTTCGATATTCCAAAGAGATTAACGGCCCTCAACTAGTGTGAATACTATACCAGAGAAGTTACTGAATTATTTAGGTGCGTCGATTGTAACAGAAAAGATTTACTTTGAAAAGATCACAAGTGAATACTGAGTGATGCTGCTAATATAAGGGCTAATGAGGAGCGCGCCCTGTACGAAGATGCGTATTTACATCTCTCATGAAAATCTTAACTAACCGTAAAACATAATTTAATATTTATTTTTGTACGTGCGTTACATTAAACTAGACAATTCATTGTTTCTTATGACAAACAGCGACATACCGATAAATAAACAGTAGAAGACCCATTGCTGCTAACCCCAGAACCAGGGTGGTTGGCAAGAGTATTGCGAGTACCGGCACAGAGGAACCTTAAAAAGTACATTAAAAACATCAAAGTTATTGTAAATTTTAAATTGGAAGGCAAAACTCTGTTTCGTTAAAATATGGCCCGGGTACACGAGAGGTCGTATCTCCGCCGCACGTAAAGTTGGGTGTATGATACACTGGACGAACGGTACTTACGATCTCTTACGACAGGAAAAGAAGATACGAATTCACATGCAACCAACCCCTGTATACTAGGGAGTGCCATAAGGTACTGAACAGGGTCGACTATTCTGAGTTTAAATTCTCGTACAAGTCCATGACCAGAATAAACCACTAAATATGGTATAAACGCGTAACACAAACCCCCAGAGAGTTTTGAAAATATTAGCTAGGCTTCCTAAGCTCTGTCTCTTTCCCACATTCTCTTCCTGTACATCGACTGTGTGATCAGCGTCCATGTCAGCAAAGTTATTTTCATTTTTTTCTGTTTTCTTTTCGTTATTTGCTATCTGTTTGCGTAGTACTGAAAAGGGGGCCATGCCCTGAAAAGTTTACTTGCCGTCTGTCTATTTCTCGCTTGGCTAAGTTCTTTCGTTGTACCTTTATGTGTCTCATTGGAAGTAAGTCTGGGAGGCCAGGAGGGTATCGTAATGTCAAGATCTATAATTTGTTAAGTGAAAAAAGTCAAGTACAGCAGAATCTTGTTAACACCAAACCTTTATTTTCACGTCGTCCTTCACTGAAGCGACAGGGTGCGCTGGTGTTTCGTGCATACCCTGAAATGACACATTTGTAACTTCCCGTTCTGCTTCTAAATGTTGTGGGCACGCTGATCTTAGCAGTTTCCGACACAAGTTGCTCACACTTGAAGCCGTCTTGTGTGAAGCAGTCCAGTGTGTCCCGCATCCACGCACAGTCAACCAGCTTTTCTGAACAGCGCATTTCATAAAAATATGTTTCTTGTATAAATTCCAAAACATTTTAATATGTTTAACTTACAACCACATTTTAAACCTATAACAAAACACGAATTTTTAAAGAATAAAACTGTAACAGTAATGCTGTTCTTCATCTCTCCTATTTTCAATTTATTTGCAATAAAAACTAATTGTAAGAGCACATCTAATAAAGAATGACATTTAGCATCGCACATATTGGAGGGATACATGATAACTTTGAATAAAACACATTTGCAAGTGGATACACTGCCCCCTTCACATATATATATATATTTTTTAGGACGACTCAATCCAACGTCAGCTGGTATAAACAATGCCATAATATTTGTTCTTGTGACGCTGGCAATATATTGAAAACTAATGTTTTTAATTCGGCATAATCGTTCTGGTTGTTAAGACTATAATAAGATACAGAATGAAAAAATCCCCAATTACTAGTGCCTGGGGCTCCACTTGATGTGACGGACTGAAAGTAAGAGAGGGCATTTTTGTTTGAGGGATGAATTACCTTCAGTGCCATTGTCAGGATAAAAATAAACCATAAAATCTGTTCGTGCTAGGTTGATATTCTCTGAAAACGTGCACAGAAGGTATTCATTGTCTGTTGCCGAACAATTTGCTCCCTTTTGCGCTGCGACACAGGAAATATAAAAAAAGGTTAAAATATAATAAACAAGCATGATCCCAGATGGTCCAATAAGCTATGTTTACAATGGTCAGGAGTCCAGTCTACAATACAGTTCGGTGTTTCTGTTTTGTATATGACGACAGCTGAACCTGTACCCCCTAAAAATTTAAATATTCACAATATATTTAGAAGTTAAAAATACGTCAGCTAATAAGGATCTGTAAAATTCTTTCAGTGGCAAAATACCAAAACATTTATTAATACATATCTTCATATTTTTCACCTACCTCTTGCTAATGCACATAGCATCAGAAAGAAAAGTAAGTTGATCTTCATGTGGTTGAATGTATCTTCAATTAAGACTTGAAGAATTTACTGCAATGAAATTGAGTATTAACTGTTTACGTTCCGTACAGTATTCAAAGTGGGTCAGTACATAAATAGCTGGATACTATTAAATTTTCCCAGCCTGTTTATGAGCAGTGTCTTTCTCTTTATTTGATCAATCATTGGCAGATTAATTAAAACAAAAAGTAAGCAAAGTCACCATATTACAAAATACAAACTTAAAAACTTGCAAGCTTGAACTTTGAACTTGACATAACGTTATAAACAAGTATTTCGAATTTTTTGTTATATTTGTCATTTGAAGATTTTTCTATTCATAAAAATACACAGCCTGTTGGTCGTCACAAATCCTGCGGCCGATCCAACTGCACGCTGTATGTGGCACCTCTTCACACTTACCCTGCCAGCATGTCCTGCAGAGTTCCGCGGAATCTGGGACTGGATCCGTTCATCTCCATGATATATGTGTTCATGATTCGAGATTGAGGTTTTCCCGAAAAAAGCACATTAAGCAAGAGGGAGCTGAATGGATTATTTTCCTTGTTCTATTAATAATACTGCGTTTCTTTGTGTTTATGCGTGTCTGTCTATTTCTGTCTGTGTTTTTGCGGGTAATTTTCTTTGTGGGTGGGTTAGT
Organism: Lanistes nyassanus; assembly: GCA_004794575.1. NCBI lineage: Eukaryota > Metazoa > Mollusca > Gastropoda > Architaenioglossa > Ampullariidae > Lanistes > Lanistes nyassanus. Next base: position 44,101 of record SMGT01009383.1, read on the forward strand.
GTCTAGGCGTGAGTGTTTATTAATTTTTGTATTTTTAACTCCTCTTTCTCTGTCGACCAACTTCCGCTTCCTAGCAACGAATTTTTTCCTCATAAACTATGACGTGAGTCGATTTGGAATCAGACTTTAACATAGGCTTCAACATATTCACTCAAACAGAAGCACCTACCTAATACTGAAACCTCACCCGACCCCACGTATACACCAACTATTCACTAACTTACGGTTCTCCGCGTTCTCACCTACACTAATTCAAACAGTTAACCACGTTTCTGTCCTCACGCAAAATTCAGCTCTTTAATGTAAACAATCTCCTCGTCCAAAAACTGGGCGCGTCTCCTCATCCTCCTCCTCTCAGTGGTCTAAAATAGCGTTCAGTGAAAGCTCACACTGAGTGACTAGCCTACTCACTGCGTGTCATCGTTTTCACGGCACGTTTCCGTGACATCGCCACGACTTATTTTCGTCCACTGTAGCTATAGGAAGTTCGCTCCTCCACCCCTTTCTTCCTTTCCCCAAACCACTCTCCCCTCCCCCACAGTGAAAAATCACTTCGAGGCTGAATAACTTTCCTTTCAAAATTATCATCATCATCATCATCATCATCATCATCATCATCATCATCATCATCATCATCATCATCATCATCATCATCATCGCCGTCGTCGTCAATAACGACAAAATGCCGTTCTGCTTACCGGTACGGCTTTGCGTACTGTTAGCCACCTCTACAAGAGTACAATGTAACAATATGTGTACCAGGCAGTAGGTAGCAGGTATGTTAGTGAGGGGCATAGAGTACAGTTTAGAAGAGAACATTTCATCCAAGACAGATCTGAGCCTGAACTTAACACTTAGCAGGCTAGACATGACTGAGAGGTCAGACACACTATTTTAAGTCACGCAGCACTCAATAACTATATACAAAAGGGCCGTAACTCCACTCAATAACTATATACAAAAGGGCCGAAATCCACTCAATAATAAATACAAAAGACCCATAACTCAACTCAATAACTATATACAAAAGGGCCGTAACTCCAAACCATGCTCCGTCCACTAGGGTCACCAAGCACGCAGTTGCCCACACAGCCACACGTGCAGATTGGAAAAGGTCAGCAGTAAACATTTAACTCTGATATATAAACTCTAGTGGGAAAAGGGGAGATAACGACAGAATAGACTCAGAGCTACTTTCACTTGGATACTTGTTCAGATACAGGGACAGACTGATGGTCACAGTCTGGGAGGTATGGAGACCTATTGAATTTGTCAGCCGGCCCGCCACTGCAGATTTATATCCGCCGAAGAATAAAAAGAATTTAACTACAAGTATTTGTGGACTTCTACATTTGTGGTGCCGTGACGTCTTCTCGTCATAATATTACATTTGTGGTGCCGTGACGTCTTCTCATCATAATATTGCATTCGTTGGTGCCGTGACTCCTCTTCTCATCTGAATAATATTACAACATGCTGGAACAAAAGATCACTTCCTAACCTGTCAGTCGTGGGCAGTTGTTGGTGTGACAACGTGTTGATTACAATCTTATTTCGAGCTGCTACCTCAGGTTGCCGCATGATTAGCTAGACCACAAGTTTTTACTAATTTATTTATTTTTTGTATAGATTTACATTAGAAATAATGCAGTACTTTTTTTAGAAATGACCTCGACTTCACTGGATCGTGCCAAAGAAACCCAACCTTTTTTTAATGTAAACATTTACCTGAGGTATGCATGGTTTCCTTCCTTCTTTGAGTGAGTGAGCGAGCGAATAAGTGAGTGAGTTGAAGCGAGGGAGCGAGTGACGTGTTACGAGCCCTTTCCGTCCCTGTTGCCAAGCTCAGGGACAGCGAAAGCGTCATGTTTATGATTCCCTTTTATAGGTAATGTAGCGGAAATAAACTTATGCACTAATCGGACAAGTCTCTCGCCATGAAAGGAAAGACGACGACATTCAAATTTAAATCTTCCTCATGGATCTTCGTTTCTGGGAAAATCCCCGGTCACCGCCGCACAAGTGCTCAACAGCATCAAACAGGGGAGGTAACGCTGTGTGTGCGAGGGACTGGCTCGCCTATTGTTACCTCCCCCTTAGATCATTTACTGGTTGCGACTTTTCACTGTGTAATCAGATTCGCTGTGCATATGTGGTAGTCAGTCATCACTGTTAGTCTCAAAACCACAACGAGCACCGCCCTGCAGGGTCGCATAAACACGTTCCTCACCCACACGCTGCAAGAATTACCAAACAGATGTTCTACCTGGAAGTTTTGTAGACGCAGTGTATGTGCATGCTTATAGAGGCTTATCTGCAAAGCATTACAAATTTAAAAAGAGACATATCAAAATTCAGTTTAAATTTCATTAAAATTGTTCCTCTATCCAAGTTTTGAAGACCAATAGTCAGTTGATCTTTATTTATAAACATTTTAAAAAGAAACTTAAAATGTGTTACATTCTCTGCTTATTTATTTTCTTTTGGTAATATTTGACAGAGGAATCTCAAACTCCGTTAGGATAACTAATGATTTGTGTCATTACAAATGTGATCTCATATATATATATATATGACGTATGTCAGCACAGCAGTCTTGAATATTTATTTGCTAGAAAGACACACGCGAGTGCATCCACACGCAGATTCTAGAATACTCTTCTAGAATACTCTACTTACTTAAGCATCAAATGCATGATACTTATAAAAATCCACAGAATCATCCATTATTTACTATAATCATTGAATGAATTCCTTTCAGTCAAATAATATAAAGAAAATTAAATTCAAAAGTATACACAGAGAAACAGCAGAGCAACGTGAACGGCAGTAACTTTTGTTCTTAAAATGGTATGAATCGTCTCTCCAGATATGTCAATTTTTCGTTCACAAACACACACGCTCGCACGCACGCACGCACACACACACACACGCAGAACAAGCTCGCACGCACGCACGCACACATTTGAAGCTACTTGGCATAGAGCGTTTACAAAGCGAGGTTTGAAATGCAGAATTCAAACGATGAGCAAGCGTTCACTCTTATTTCGCCACTAAGGTTCGCCTTGAGATGCTTAGGTTGCCAGCAGGTTAAAACCAGATCAACCGATCGACGGATTTGTGAACTGGAAAGCTTACTGTGCAGTCCCCAACAACCCTGGATTTGTCTACAATGCCTCAGCCATGCACGTGTTGGGATTTTCCGCATCGTCTGCCGTTTACACTTATTTTTAAATAGTACACTCTCAATATTTTGACAATAATTACATGTAAAAAGTTTTAAAGCAAAATATGTGACCTGTGTGTAAAGAATATTTCAGATGTGTGCTACATGTGTGCTAAGTGTTCTTTGCACGCCCCTACTCGACTGAACACTTGCCGGTGGCACACATTCGGAAAATTATCAGAACACCATTTATAAATTTTCCGGCTATTTGAACACTTCTGAGAACACAGACTAGAACACTTTTTTTTACACTAAAGGGTTCTAGATCAAAGTAAAATGCGTTAGGTTCTGGTAACAAAAAAATGTTTCTAACTTAACATTTCTCGTTTGCTTGTTTGTTTACAGTGTGCGTTCATCCACAGGACGGTTCAATGGTAGCCAAACAGTTAATCTCAGCCTACTGCGTCTCTGGGAAAACGCCGTGGATCGCATCAGATGGGATTGTGTCCGAGAAGTCCAGCTCTCCATATATCAAACCCTCAGCATGTTTGCGTCGCGGAGCAGCTACCAGGCGCTGTTCAAAACACAACAAAGACGAGATCAGGTGTTTTATTTTTCTCTTTTATTTCTTTAGTCCATTTTATTATTTATTTACGGTTTTTTTCTTTGCTCAGCCAACTAACAGCTTTGCCACTATACTATACACACGTCTATCGTCTCAATATCTATGGCACTAAAGCTGTATCTATCTGCTAATGTTGTCTAGTCCTTCCCAAATAAAATGTAAAAATAATTGCAGTTATTTCATTGTTTACGTACTTAGTGATACCTGAAAATTAAATACAAAACAGTTAAACCCAGCTAAAGAAGGGACTGGTTAACAGCTAATATCACTCATTAGTCCTTTCCAATTGTGTAAGTAAATGATACGGAGGACGAGAAATCTCTACAATGTATCCGACCTGTGTCTGACTGTAATTATTATCACGTTATTGTACGTTACACTTACACTACAGCTGACATCGTCTCATGTTTTTTCTTCCTTTTTTTAAAGTCTAAAACAAGCATAAACACATTTTTAGCAAACGTCAGCTTCACCTCCATGGCAGACGAATAAGCAACAGCGGCATGGGTAAGCGATCCGCTGCCTGAGAACAGATTTTAAAGCAGTATGTTCAAACAAATTTGCATAAAATTTAATAAAACGGTTATCACAAAATAAACAGTCACATGATGCAGACCGCTTAAATTAAACAATTGCTCCTGAACACGTTTCAGATAAAGGTCGGGGTTCAGTCGGTCGTGCGATGTCCGGATTAGTACGGCCTGTAATCGGCAAGTTTTCCTTTCGATTGCAGGGAGCTCAGCATGGGCCGTGAGAACTGATGGCAAGAACTGACTTTAGCAGCAACACACATCAACAAAACGAAAGTGTAAAATCAATAAAAGACGATTGTTAAAAAAAAGAAAAAGATGGGAAGTCCATTTACTGACCGAGTCTAGGTGTGTGGTGTGAAAAAGATGACATGCTAGCAATAAATACCATCCACACAGACCTCCACTTCCTTACCTCTGCCATCATCTCCGGACGCCTCTTGTTCTGCATCATGGCTGTTGCTGTTTACATTTTCGGGCGTCATAAGAGTTCTGGAGCGAAAAAAGTTGTGGTCAACATTTTCCCCCTTTCACAGTTAAAAACTCCTTAGTCTGATATTCATGTAACCGTCTTGTTGAAAATTTAAAAACAAAAGATAAGTCCTGAAAATTTTATTTCAGTTTAAACATATCTTTACAGGCCTAGCCTAGCGAAACGGCTAGTATGGGAGACCGTTTTGTCATAAATCTCTCTACTTGTCACATGGATCGTGACACTTACATGCACCTCCACGTTTCGCACAAAATTTTCCTGCAGTGCAAATTTCGCTTTCTCACATTGCCCTAGCCCGAAATATGACGAATGCATATCAGGATTATTTCAAATCCTCATTTTGATACTCTTTGACTTTAAAATCGAAAATTGGCAAAGGTTACTTTATTGACAATACAATATAAATTGTAACTAGTTTTTCCCTGTCAAGATACAAAAGTCCGGCAACTGGAAAACAGTGATGCAAAGATCAAGGGAAGATGGAGAGAGAAGAACGGAAGCTGTGTTTGTTATTTCAAGGCATTTCTGCGGAAGATCAAACACTGGGGACGGGGCCAGTCATCAGACTTTCTTATCAAGGTTTTTCTTCGTGGTCATTCGTTCTGAGCTTGTCTTTTCTGTGTGAAAGAAAATCATTTAAATTTGTACTGAACATTGAAAGACATTTGGATCCTTTACTGCCTTTAAATCTGAACCCCTTCTTAGTCAAAGTTCTGCGAATCACTCACGTTCAATACTAAATTCATAACAATTTGATTAAATATATAAAATTTTCTTTTATAGTAGAATTCATTTCGTGTCTAGAGTAGATACTATTTTGCTCAGACCACAGCCCTCAGGTCATTTATATGGCTGGGGTCAAAATATATAGGCAGCAATTAATAAGTGTTGATAATCAACAAGGGGAAAATAATGATACAGTATCTGTGCTGAAAATGATGTATTGTCCCCAATAAAACATGGAGAAATCCTGTTTCAGTGTGTGTTAGGTATTATTCCATGCTGATTATTTTTTTAAATGACAATTAGTTGACAATAAGTATAGACTTCTTTCCAGACCATGTTTTATAGACTTTTTTACATATATATGCATCAAGTAACTTAGTGCAAATTATAGGCAGTGATCAGCCATGAAAATATATACTATATGTGTTTTAATTTATTCGATTTAACAAGTGCTGATTTTGCTATTTTTCCATTCCACAGACAACCAACAGTAGGAATGTTGATGTTGAACGGGGTGAATTATTTTATGTATTTTTGAAATGAGAATAACACAGGTAAGTACTTCCTACCTAACCGCTTACTTTTACTAAACAATCTACAGTTGTGAAAAGTAATCCTATTCTTCTTCGATCTCCTAATAAATAAAGCCGAATGTGTGTGTGTGTATGTGTATGTGTGTGTGTATGTGTATGTGTATGTGTATGTGTATGTGTATGTGTATGTGTATGTGTATGTGTATATGTATGTGTATGTGTATGTGTATGTGTATGTGTATGTGTATGTGTATGTGTATGTGTATGTGCGTGTGCATGTGCATGTGCATGTGCATGTGCATGTGCATGTGCATGTGCATGTGCATGTGCATGTGCATGTGCATGTGTTTGTGTATGTGTGCGTGTTCGTAGGAATTCCTAGCTGGTGTTCCGGTCTCTGTATATTTTACAGCCTCTTTCGGTAAAAACAAGAGACACAAGGACCCTTGACCAAGCTGCTGTTTTCATTACTGAGGTATCTACCTGAACAGCTTCACGCTGCTGTGAAATTTCCTGACCTGTGCAGCAACTTTGCAAGATAAAACCCTCTCTCGTGGCCCTTGTTTGTTCTTTCATTCACCAACCTTTGACAGAAACAGTTAAACTATTTTAAAAGCGCTTATAGCATTGCGTTGCTGAGGAACTCAACGCAAGCAATAAACAAGGGGATTAACTTTTACTTATCAGATCTAATATAAATGTGCTGAAGAAAAGAGGCTCTCAGTTTGACATTGAGGTAGGCAGTAGGTAAACAGCGCGCCCTGGGAGACAAAGGTAGAAAACCAGATATCTAGGTGGCTGCAAGGCGAGTGCGCCGTGAAGGGATCAGTATAAAAGGCGAACGATATTGCAGTGACCGCAGTCCACGGATAAGTTTTAACTGCAGAACGTTGTCGTTAGCGAGATGAGAACAACCCAGAGCCAAGGTTCCGTCCCCGTTCTACACACTGCAAGCACAGACGCCATGTCGTGCCCACGTCTGCTGCTGGCCGTTTTGTGCTGCGCGGTGGCTCAGGGGAGAGCAGCCAGCGTGGTGAGGTCTAATGACACGGACCCACTGGCAGTGGTCGTTCACCAGCAAGGCAGCGCCAGTGTCAGTCTGCAGGCGGAACTGGCGGCCTTGAAGTCGACAGATGTGTTTACTGCTCCCAGAGCGGGAGTGTACCTCGTCTTCATAAACCTGATGAAAAAACCGCAGCATGGCGTCCTTGAAGTGATGTTGTTTACAGGGAGCGATCTTCTGTGCGCGAGTACGGAACTGGGGCCTGCGTGAGCGCCGTTCACGTTCAGGCGGGAGACAGGGTGTTTGCGAAACAGAACCTGGGTGAAATGTGGTCATCTTCTACAGAAGTGCTGGTGTCTCTGGAACGTCTGCCTGCCTGCCTGCCTGCCTGCCCTGTCCTGTCCTGTCCTGTCCTGTCCTGTCCTGTCCTGTCCTGTCCTGTCCTGTCCTGTCCTGTCCTGTCCTGTCCTGTCCTGTCCTGTCCTGTCCTGTCCTGTTTGTCTACTCCATTTCCCTCTCACTTTAAACTGATGCTTAAATGACTAATAATTCATCACTGTGTGAAACAGGAACAAACGCGAGGTTTAATCACGTGGTTTTTATCCGAGATTTCAAAGTCTTCTCAGCGTTACTGATAGTGTAGACACCATAGGGATCGCTGTGGATCGCTGTGACAACATTTTTGCTGGTCCACTGAAGGCGTCAGTCGAAGTCAAGTTTGCCTCAGCAGAAGGTGAGTCGCGTGAGAATTGTTAACAATATCTTGATGGGAGTGGATCTACTTACGGCTCAGGCGAACTGGTTCAGCCTTTTGGTGTTTGGTCTAGCGAATTAATCGTGGGGAGTTAAAGCCCCTGAATGTTCAAACTGTAGCGAAAGAGACAACTGCAGCGAACTGTTATTCAACATATATTTCAAACACTAACTGGCTCGACAACATCAAATACATCTACAGATTATTTACAGAGAATCACCGGGCTCGTGTCTAGGGTAAGACGCTGCCTGATTACGTCATACCACGTGGTATCAGACAAAGGAAATAATCAAATCAATGCAAGAGGGAAATCAAACTGCAAAACGGCCTATGATCCCGCTCTAATCACTGAATCAATAAGTGAACACCAAAAAGAGCACCTACTCTTGTCACTATTGAAACACTACTTTTCCGCAGAACACAGAGACGAGAAGTGACCGACGACAGAGCACCTATTCTGAACACTACCGAAACTACTGCTTAACTGCAATACGCGGCTTTAAAGCTATTCATCGATCGACACAGTAGCTATGACACCCACGACCGCACTTCTTTCTGTCCCGCCCCTTTGGCATGTGCCCGGCCACTAGCTTATGACGTCTCCTGTCTCCCGCAGGATAAAACCACTTATCTTAAAACAACGCGAGTCCCCGACTCTAAGATAAGTTTTAGGTAAGAGCAGACCTTACTTATAAGGCACGTCCAGAAGTCCCTTTTACGCGTAGATCTGTCGAGGCGTGCGGCAGATTACCCTGTGTAACTGCAAGAGATCTGGAGTCCTCTTCTTCTTCTGCTTCTTTAGCAAGATGGCGAGGGGGCAGAAGTCCATGGGCTAAAACGTGGTCTTCCTACGTTGACACTCTCTCAGTGTCCGTCCTCCGTGCGTCCTCTGATGTGTCCCTGTGTCGATCTGGGTGTCCCTATGTCGATCCCAGTAAGTGTTTTCCCCTGCTTAAGTACTAACGCCCTGACGCCTTACAACTGGGCTAAACCGGTTCTGGTCAGACTCGGTGGAGCCCGCCAACGGCGCTGACCAATGGCGAGCGTCTAGCTAACCACTAAGGGTGAAGAGAAGGGGCGGGAAAAACAAGCCAACCTATGAGTGACAGGTGATAACCTAAGATTGACATGTGACAGCGTCCTTTCCCCTACATTATTCTCTTTCTTTGTCAAAGAACTTGCTGTTGAAATTTGTGCAAATGGAGTCCACGGTAAACAGCTCGTACCTGAGGTCGTTCAGCTTTTAATTCTGTTGTTTGCTGATGATGTAGCACTTATGTCATTCTCAGGCATTGGTTTGCAGAAACAATTTGACATTTTGAGACAGTTTGCAATTACCTCTGGTATGACAGTTAATCTACAGAAAACGAAAGTCGTGGCATCCAGGAAGGGTGTGTTTCTGGGTGCTAAGGAGGCGTGGCACTATGGAGAGTGTAGCCTGGCTGTTGTAAACTTTTACAAATGCTTGGGTCTTTATGTCCCAACAAAACTCTCTTTAACGACCGCAGTAACTGATTTAGCGGTTAAAGCAAAGATAAGGACTAGCCAGCTTCCGCGGTGTCTCTGGAGACGTCGCGACGTCCTACCACGAGAGGTCTTGAAGATGTACGACACACAGATCATCTTAATTCTGTTGTACGGCTCTGAACACTGGGGATACGGGCCGCATGAGGTACTTGAAAAAGCGAATCACTTTGCTTGTGCAAGATTTTTAGGGGTAGGCTCATTGTTGCGTTACGCAAGTTTTTTTTTTCTTCAGCGCGACTGTTCTAAGCACTGTATCATTTTTTTTTTTACAGAGTATTGCATCCTTTCATTCAAGAATTGTTGACACGGTAATGACGCATAAATTTACGTAGCAATAGAAGAGAAAGACGTCATGTGTTCTTTAATAAAATCGCTAAGACTCAGGCTTCGGGAACCAATGAATAAATGTTATTTTGGTCGTGCATGGAAACGAGAGAAACATCGGAGTGGAATTAACGTCCTTTGGCAGTTTGGTCTGGAGATACGGAGGAGTCAGACGTGTTACTAGTGTGTGAGACTTGTTAACGGTTATCCAACAGTACAAGACGCGCTGTTGATGTAGGACATTGTTCAGCGGTCACTGGAAGAAATTAGACTTCTCGTACAGACTTAACTCATTCAGAAAAATAGCCTTGTGCAAAGAAATTGTCAAACGAAATAGTTGTCTTGTCGCGATTCCATCATCAACGGTTAGCCGTACGCTATACGTTCTACCATGTAGGCTGTATCCGCATAGCAACATAGCAAGCTATTGTGGGACAACCGTAGTAATTCATTACTTGCCGGGAGAAGTACTTTACGCTTCTGCAGCGAGTATGTGTCAACTTTTCTTTGTCTTATGAAGAAGCATAAGATAATGTTAAATCTTCAGTGGTGTAAGGTTTAACGGACGAGTTGCCAATATTCATCACCGTGAACCTGTCTCTCATGTAAACAGTCTAATAGTAGGCTGGGAGTGTACAGTCAAACGGACCCCTTCACTTGTGGAAATGAACTTTCTTCATAGATCTGAAGTCTGTGAAGAATCGACTGTTACCTTGTGACAGTTAAGCAAGAACATCTCAAGGACTAACGTTTTAACTGTACAATACATGGTTCGTAACCAGTGTTCCTGACACCTTTGGACAAGCCCATCTACTGAGTTCTTCTGGCACGGTACAACTGGATTCACAGATCACCTTTGACTCTGCTACAGACTTTCTCAGATCTACGCTCGTCAGTCAGGACATTTGCGTCTCTACGAACTGCATCTTACGTGTCAACCATCCCATCTTGTTCGGGCTACTTCTGCGGGCCACTACCTAATGAGAACGATTTTGGATTAACTGTTCTGTTCCGGTTTTGGATTAATTCATTTCCCCGCAAGTAGTCTTTTGCGTTATCACGCTATTTCATATGAATTTAATTGTATGCTAGTTGCATTATACCTTGTTCAGACAACTGTTTCGTGTCACAAACTGTTGCCATCACGCACATACACATACACGCATTGCCACGTATTTGTTCAACTGCACCTTTCTTTCCTCAGCTTTCATTTCTAATGTTCATAGTTCAATAAATGTGTTAAGTTATCTGGTCGTGTACCTTTTGATTGAAAAGGTGAGGGTCTGCACTAGGCGTATGCTTTTCGTATTTCTTCCCTAGAATTCCACCACACCCCACAAAACGTTACATTCATGCACACTTAAAAGTGGTCTATGGTGATCTTGGCAGATTCGCCCTGCATGTGTTGTCAAAAGTAATTAAGGTGCATTCAAAATTGGTTGAGGCTCGGCTGTATGGCAATGGAGAGACTTCCGCTTAAAACTTATAACAAGGTTTTGTATATGTTGGATCTCGAGAAGCGTAACTGGGCCTATTTGTAACGACCTTTTGTGTAAACGGGTTTGCAGTGGTGTGATTACAGCAGGGAGCTGGAAATGTTAAGGAATTTCTAAGCATATTCAAACAACGGTTTATTGACTCCTTCGTGCAAAACTGGCACTCTGATTTAGAAAAAATGTGACCGGTTAGAAATCTATGCCTCCTACAGTTGAGATGTTAGAGATGTTTATATTAGATTCAGATTCGGAATTTCAGTCCTAGTCCTACGATATAGTAAGGACGTATTGGCGCGAGACCTGGCCTGTCCATTATGTAAATATAAAATAGAAAACGAACTCCATGTCCTTTTCTTTTGGAAAGTGTGTAGCAAACAGCTAGAGATGCGGGTCTTAGGTGATGGTCAGCTGAAACCATTGCGCAAACCTCCCGCTTTCTGTACAGAGCTTTTATGCTGGGCGATTCCCGTATAAATACACAACAATAAGACCTTAATGCTGTCACGTTCTGTTGACGAACCTTGCCACCCCTGTAATTAAGCCCATAATAGATAATGGCTTTGTCACACTTCTTGACACAGCTGAGCACTCCAACAAGAAGGAATGTTTCACTCCAACAAGAAAGGATGTTTATCCGTATGTTTCACTCGTGTTAAGTTTGATGTCAGTGTTACATTTGCGTCGATGTTTCTGTTGTATAAGTGAATTGTACTATTTCACACGCACACAATGTTGCAAACGAATGCAAAGTATTAAGCAAAGTTAAGGATAAAGATTAGGGCTATTACTGTCTTTATTGCAATATTAATTGACATACATATTACAAAAGTAATGACCTTTGATACAGAAGTAGATTTGTACTCATTACAGTAAGTACACAGAAATAACACATTCCAACCATCAGCTACACGCGGTGAAAATCGTTTGTTGTACTGAAGACAGTCGACACACAGTCAGGACACAGTCTGTAACACAGTTTTCTATTGGTCACGTGCACACAGTATACGTCATGTTTGTGACGTCACGACGTTATGACGTTATGACGTAAAGACGTGGTGACAGACTGAAAGAAGAAGAGAAGGAATAACGAAGGCGGGTGTTGGTGTAAGAGAGACAGACACAGACTACAACAGGTGACAGGTGTGTGAGTGAGATTCATGTTCAGGTGGTTAGTGGTCAGGGGAGACAATCACAAGTTGTGACGTACACCGGGACATGAAATGAAGTCGGCGTGTCAACACATCAAAATCAGGATCCAGACAGACGACGACTTTTCTCTCCAGACCACGAACAAGATCTCCATCCGCCACCCACACCACGTCACTGCGGGCCGTGGCCACGTCCTCAATGTCATTATCCGTCATCACCCGAACTGGGATACCGGCTTCTATCAGCCCCGTCACCACACCCCGGTCACTGGGGTCATACCACCACGACAACACCAACATGTCTCTCCACTGTAGGCGGGCTGGTGTTGTTCTGCTGTTGATGGTGGTGACGGTGGTAGATGTTGTGGTGTTCACTGTTAACATTCAAAGTGAATTCTTTTGTTCAGTCACATGTCACACAATGACGTCATGACGTCACGTGACTAGTTACTACATGACTTGTTGTTTACTTGTTTGTTATTTTTATTGTTCAGTCTCCGGTCACTTCACGTCACACTACACACTATATACACACCTGTACCCGGAACACGGAGACTGTGTAGGAAGCTGCCCACCTCACGACCGCACGCGACACAGTCAGCTGACCTGTAAACTGGGTGACCCTGACCTCGGTGATAGACTCGTCTGACTGGCGGGCCGTCTGTGTGGTCGGCCACACCATGCTCACTGTACGACTTGACATCACGTGACCCAGTGAATTCCACGTCCTGCTGAACTTCCCTGACGACGGCCGGCGGAGAGCGGAGGGGTCTGGTTAAACATTCCACGTGCCAGGCGGGGGGTGCGAGTCCATGGTAACAACCTGCCGCCCAGAGATGGAGACCCGAAACTTGTGTCAGCAGCTTGTCACAGAAAGTCTGGAAGTCGTCTGACCGCCGCCTGTCACAGACATGAGTGTCACAGAGGACAGAGAGACACGTGTCAGCAGCTTGTCACAGTCTACAGTGTTACACATACGATGAAGATACACGTGTTACAGTGACACACGTGACGTCAAACATGTCACACACTTACTCAGAAACTTCATCAGCGATGACGTACAGCGACCTTCTCCTCGCCGCCCGTGACAAGTCGTTCACGTCCTTAGCCACGTCTTTCTCTCTGCCTTTCGATGGATATTCAAACTCGTACTGCAGGAGGTGAGGCTGTCCGGGTGATGCCACTGACGTCAGCTGCGTCTTGACAATCTGCTGCAACAGGTGGTACAACATGCTGCACGCTGCACGACTCATACCACAACTACTCACAATGTGGACGTCGTGGCCAGATTTCAACCATTCTGTTGCTTTCAGCAGCAACACCACAGATTTACCTGTGCCGGGCGGGCCGGCTACAAAGACTCTGGGATGCGCCGTGTTGAGCAGGTCAAGTTGCTCTGGGAACAGAGTTATTTGAGCAGTAGGACCATAGCACTCTCCCGTCATCGACACGGCCTGACCCAGGGTCTTGACACACAGGCGTGGGGGAGATGTACATGGCACAGTCACTGTTGTCGCCGGACCACAGAACCTGCAACAATCACATTTGTTTCTTTTTACATAGTACTTATAGGTAATATTTAAAGTGGTATATGAAAAACTATGATTTTGAGGCCTCATTTCTCTGGTCTAAATGTATGCAAGGAGTCTAATCGCAGTGTTGCTTTATAACCGGTAGCAGCTCGTACAGGTTGTGTTACTGGCATTTATATAAGCAAGCAGACTACTAGGAGAACGAAACGATTGTCGGACACGAATTGAACACAAGCTACAGCGACACTGACCTAAATGTTACAGCGTCACACAGACGTCAGTGACTGACAAGGAAGACAGCGACTCCGACAACGAGGGGTTTCAATTAGTCACTGGTAGAAACAGGCAACGGAAGATGATGCCTAAAACGACAACCCGAAAAAAAAACAAATACCAGTGATCGTCGAGCAGAAAACTAAAGATCGACAAACCTAACCACGGCAGGACAAGGTAGGCTAGCCAGAGACATAAAAGGGATATTTGGAGAAATAGAAGAGGTTAGTCCTCATTTTAGTATTCAAAAATGCAGCCCAACAGAAAAAAACCCTAGAAGGAACCTGAAGGAAAACCATGGAACTAAAATCCCACAGCCCTTAAAAGATGTAACATCAAAACAAAAGAAGGCATAACACCTAGTCGGACAGCACTGTCAGAGGTTGCCGACATAAATGGACCACCTTACAACCTTACAGCAAAAGATGATAAATACTAAGAGAGAAAAACAGTGTTTTTGGATAAAGAAAAGGCATACGACATGCTCTGGCATAAGGGGCTGATCCAAAACTGTAAGAAATGGACAATCCCCCTAATGTAGTTCAACTCATAAAATCATTTATGTCAGACCGGAAAATCAAAGTAAGAACAGAGGATAGCTCCTCCAAGGAGGTAAACTTAGACAATGGAGTACCACAAGGAAGCGTGTCAAGTCTCTTACTCTTCAACATTATCAGTGGAGAACTCCCAAAATGTGCTAGAAATGTTAAAATAAAACAATTCGATGATGATACCTCCTTGCTAGGAAAAGTACAGATACGCAAAAATCAGGAACCCATATAATCCTAGATATCTAGGAATAGAAAAGATGAACCAAACCAAGTAGTAAACTGGCTAAAATACAATGGCTTCAAATTATCTGTCACCAAAACCCAAGCAATAATCTTTAACGACCAAATCAGAAAGTAGATTCCCCACAACTTAAAATAATCCATACAGCCATAACGTATAGTCCTCAAAGCACAGGATCACAAATTCCTCCCTCATCAAAATACTAGAAGAATTCAGACAGAAACTCAACACTACCTACAAAGACCGCTCTCCTATATACACAGACCGCTCCCATGACCCGACCATTCACACCACGGGAATAGGAGCCTATGCACCTAAAATCACCAGTGCTGCAGACCAGCGTCCTAGCCACGCATCCATATTCACTGCAGAGCTTGTAGCAATACGCACTACCCTAAGGCTGATACCACTGCAAAACAGACAATCCACATCAGAAAAATCCGTCCTAGGTGTCTCTGATTCACTTTCAGCTCTCCAGGCAGTTCAAAATCAGTCCTCACATAGAATAATATACGAACTTCTATTTGTTCTAAATAATTTTCATAACATGAGAATTCAAATAAACTTTCTCTGGGTACCATCGCATGAAGGAATTTAAGGAAACGAGGAAGCAGATAGACTGGCTAAGCTAGCAATAAAAGACAATCCGACCACAAATGTCATCCAGATAAATGTACCCATTTCAGCGGAAGAGAGTAAAATAGCCATTAAATCAGTTATAAAACTACAGTGGGATGAAAAGTATAGAAAGGAAGCCAAAGGCACTAGGAGAGAGCTAGAAGAACTTCCGAGTAACGAGGTCACACTGTTTCACTCCAACAGAGCCAACCAAAGTATAATAGCCAGAATGAGACTAAATAGAGAATACAATCTTGTTCGTAAGGACCCGGTGACCTGTAGTTGTGAAGACAGACTTAAAACTTCTCATGTCCTGCTAGAGTGTAGCTTAAATAGCCAGGAAATGGATAAACTTAAATATTCTCTGCACAATCTAAACCTTAATTTGAATCGAAACTCCTCTCTAAATCCTCCCAGAAAGATAAGACAGTACATAATGGATCTGACAGCGCAGTTAGTAAACGCCCATCCAGACGTTAGATATATCTAGAATAGAAAAAAATATTAAAAGGGGGAAAACCCAACCAACGGATAGGGAGGTCGAGAGGTTAGGAGTTGAGAGAACGATAGGCAAGTAGCAGCGAGGAAGGGTGGAGGAGCTTTTGCCCGTGAGTCGCGGTCAGGGAGAGAGAAAGCTGCTGCTTTGTTGTTGTATAACAGTCTTTGCCTGGTCTGCACCTTCAGGCGGAACAGCGCTAAATAAAAAAATCTGGACCCACACACACTGGCTTCGTGTTGTGCACACGACGAGAAGAGAGAAATGCAAAGTAGTTTGGACTTTCTATTACACAATGACTGTGTAAGTAAATAACTTACTGGGTTGTATTGAAGACTGTGTTGCCATGGCAATCTCAAGAGTAGCTGCACGTTATCTAATATAATACGACTGGACGTTAAGCAACAACCAAACAACCGTTCTAGTGTAAATGAGTCAATATATATATATATATATCTTAAAGGAACTTTGTGCGTTGCATTTAAACTTAGAAAAATAAACTAAGATATTACAATTTATTAACATACAAACACACATTGTGTTTTGCAAAGGCTGTTTGAAGTGCCTAGCTCACTATTCCCACAATAATAATTCTAAATAATTTGTAAGAGATCATGCTAAATTATGTACCGTGTTGTAGGTACATGTACATTGATTGTTTGTAGAACTGACCTTGCTACCAGCGTCTTGTAAATGTCACAGGTCATGTGACTGTCAAGCCCAGACACAGTCACACGTCGCTGCCACCAGATCCCGAGTTCCCTCAGCACGTCACTACGGACGTCCCATGGCGTCTTGGGGTCAGACAACTGATCAGAGCACACACACAGACCAGTGATGTCAGCGGGATCTGTTGTTCCCAGACACCGACAGAGATCCTGTTTGAAAACATTACGTAACATATTATTATAGAAGATCCCTGTCACAACCGAGTTTAGGGGATTAAATAAAACTGTTTCACAGTTCTTACTCACACAACAGATCACTGCCTCCGACGCCATTCACCCTTCCACTCGGACATCGAACACGAACTGCACTTTTTTTCAAAGATTGAAAAGGATAAAGTTATTATTTACATATTAAGCAAGGAATGTTATGATATACAAAAGAAAACAAGCAAGGATAAACAAATCGTTCATAAACAAAAATGTTACATCACATATTTTGGTAGGAGATTCCTCAAAATAAAAAAAAAACTACACTTAACTGAAAAATCCTTATCCATCCATTGGGTACGGTAGGCTCCCTTGATTGCATACGTCAGCATACGGTTGTGTCTAGCGCTGCCAGTACTTTGTTGGGGTTGTCGTTTGACGATTTATAGCGCTCTGTCCTCATTTGTTCTTGTTTGATTATATTGTGCACCCTGAGGATTTCATGTAATTGTCCTATGTTGTGTTTGTGTCGAATCCCGGTTGTTAGTTTACGCTTAGTGAGCGAGCTGACGATAAAAATTAGGGATTCGCTGTATGCACACGTGGTACACCAGGGGTTAGCCGTGTGAAGACTAGGGTCGTTTAAAAGAAAGGGATGGCAAATCTTTTTAAGAAGATCTGCCACGTTCCTTACTTTCGACTCTCTCTTTGCTACGTGTTTGGGTACGGTAGGCTCCCTTGATTGCATACGTCAGCATACGGTTGTGTCTAGCGCTGCCAGTACTTTGTTGGGGTTGTCAATAAACAATTGCTATTTTTGTTTACACTGATAAGTTTGCACTGAGGATCTGCCACGTTCCTTTCTTTCGGCCCTCTCTTTGCTACGTGTTTGGGTACGGTAAGCTCCCTTGGTCGCTTGCGTCTGCATACGGGTATGTTGAGCGCTGCCAGTACCTTTGTTGGAGTTATCACTGATAAGATGCGTAACTATTTGCTAAATCGTCTAAATAAATAGCAATCAGCCGGAATGTTTACCTGCATGAGCTGAGGATCACCAGAGATGGCCTGTTGCACCTGACGAGCTGTGAGGTTAGGGACCACGATCGTCTTAGTGATGCGCAGACCGGGAGTGACGTCAGATACCAGATGTGACAACATGGCTTCTGCCTTGTCCAGTTGTACCACGGCGTGTGTCAGTTTCATTCTGATGTTCTTGTCCATAGCTTCCTGGGACATACTAATTTTACCCACGTTGTCACCGAAAGCTTTCACCTCGCAGACCACAATGCCGTACTGTCTGTGAATGAGCAGCACATCAAAGTCTCCCTGTTTCTGTTTCGACCAAGCAGACGGTAAACTCTTGGCTACAGGTAGCTGTGCAGCTGCAGCCGCGTAACAAGATTCCCCCAGGTACTGACCGAACTGAAGCTGGCTCAGTCCAACCAAAATTTCTCTGTTCTCTTCAGACATTTTCTGCAGACAGAGGAGAAACCGCTGCATAGCCGCATCATCTCTGACGTCACTGTCCTGAACAGTTTTATTACTAGCGGATCGATTCACCGACGGTTGTTTGAACTGACCACCTTGTCCAGGTGTTGACGGAGCAGCGTGTCCATGTGTTGACGGAGCAGCGTGTCCAGGTGTTGACTGACCAAGTTGTCCAGGTGTTGACTGACCAAGTTGTCCAGGTGTCGACTGTCCAGCCTCATCGGATAATTTGTCAAGGACCAGAACTTCCAGACCAGCAGTCCACTGTCTTGTCATCGGCACGCGGTTGAAGTAGACAGGAGGCAGGAAGTAGGCACGAGAGTCGAGATCAGGAAACGCGGCTTCAGCCCACTGTTTCCAGAATGTCTGGGCTTGTGCTGAGATGGCCTCCTATGATCACAGGCGCATAACATTAGATAATGATTAGATATTACATAGTAAAGAATGACTACAAGTGACGATGAAATACACGGAATTATATAGAATCACAATGATGAGGACGATAGGCCAAGAAATTCAGTAGATTTTAGAATCTGATGCCATTCAAGTCTTTAAAAGTGTTATGACTTTAAATGTTCTTCAAGCGCTTGTGATGAGGATACTATTGAAATTGTCTGGTAACCGCTTTGAATTGTTATTTATTTTATTTTATTGCTAAATTATTTTATTACCTGAATACCTGTCTCCTGGCTAATGAACCTTACTGCCGCCTCGATCTGAGGACCAGATCCCCGGATGTGCACACTCTTCGTGTTTGGTACGTCGGAAGCGTTAGGGTCAAACTCTACATCGGCTCCTGTTTTCTGTTTGATTTCTTGACATTTACTTTCTGTATATTGAAAGTTCAACCAACTCTTAATTTCTGCTATGTAACACTTACTTCGGAAACTCACAAGGGCGCACTCACATATGCAAATATATATTTATATCAATAAATGCATAAAAATGCATATACTAAAAGATGAATAATTGTGGGAAAGATAAGTATGTAGACAGACAAATAGACGGACAGACGAAAATCAGGCAAATCACCCATACCTGTGAGTAGAACAGCCTGTACGTCTGTGACAGAGAGAAGGTAAACTTGTCTATTGTACTTTTTTGTAAGACGTCTTCTTGTCTTGCCCTCCTTTACGGTCTACAGAGTAGACATGAATACATAGACATTGAAAAAAACATCAGGCTTCAATTCAAATCAGTTATCAAACCCTAAGATTTGCAGCATAGAAATAATGACTGACAATATTTCTCACTGTACACAACACTACCCCATATGTAAGTCAACAAATACGTCCGTGAAATAAACCGCAAATATCAGTTTGATGTTATACCACACTCTGGGTGTTTGACGGATGATAATTACTTACGTTATTAGTGTTTGACTCTAATGCTCTGAACTCACTTCTGTTTTTCTCGTGAGTGTTAACGTTACTACTGAATGCAAATTCTGTGACTAAGGATTAATTTTACTACAGGTGTTACTGACATTATGCGATCTGTTCTACAAAATTTATACTCATACAATGACATCTACTCCTGATCGATATTATTTATTTTTCCTTTTATATGACTTGACTAAAACATCAGCGTGCCTTTGCTATTGGATTATAGTCTTAGGATTACCGACCTGTATTTACTATAAGTTGTGTCCATTTTGCTGTCAGTTTTGTTATTGTTCTACTGGCACTTCAAAAATTAATATAAACAGTGTTCTTGTAACTGAGTGTTTAACCAGACGTTGATACCCAAGGTTACAACGTTTACACAACAATCTGCTTATGACGCATTGCAGACTTTGGGCAATTGTGATATGACACCAAGCACCTGTTACGATAGCAGGTGTAGGTTTCACGCTGGACCACGGTGGGATTGTCTTTGTCTCACCTGTTGTAAAGCAGACGCGCTTTGACCCATGGCTGACAGTCAACGTTACTCTGACCTCAACAAGACAATGTCTGTCAGAAACAGCATCTCTTGCCTGAACGTTGAAGTAGTCTGTCTTCCGATGAACGCTGCTCACTGCCTGGAGTCAGTGCTAAGCACATCGTCAGTGTCCGCTGTACTAGGACTGTGAGGGGACTTGTGTCTCCAGACTAAACGTGATGATAAAATGGATTGTCAGTGATTTAGAGACAAGGTCACCTCCCTTACTGTGTTTTATAGCAAACCCGAACTCCCTGTTTCTTTAGAATCAATAATGCTTTCCGCACTGCTTTTTAGGTCTCTATTATCTAAGACATACTGACACTGACAATGACATTCCTTTTTGTGGGCCGGGGGGGGGGGAATAAAAACTAGATTGTAAATATAACATACAGCAATCGAGTATTCGTTTCGTTTTCATTCAGAAACATGATACAACAAATTCCTTTTCTTTATTGCGGAAACAGATAATATACAACTACTAATACACTATGTCGATCTCACACACAAAAGTTTGTTGTTGGACACATCGAGGGTTTCACGGACAAGATATTAGCATATAGTTACATCTGCCCTCAGTGAACTACGATGACCTGAGTAGATCAAAACCTTTACTGCTCGCAAAACGTTTAACTACATTCTTTCAAGTGCAGCCAACAGTCAAACGTTCCTTTATTCAATACACACATTTAGAATTTTAATCCTTGCACAGTCAACGCAAATACTTGGCAGCAACTGTTAGTCGAAGGACGTGTTTCCAACAACACTTCCCTGGACCAGGGGATAATCAAGGTATCGTATCTACTTTTGTCTGGTACCGAGTTGACGGTAAGAAAAACTCTCTGTCTCGGACCTGGGACTTGTGTGATGAATGACCTTTATATTTCGAAAACAGAAAAATTGTCTTCATCAGCCGTGGACTCTTCACTTTAATCGTGTCTAATCTAAACGATTTCGTCTAGTCGTGTCCATTGTTTTAAAATACTGTCAGTATTATTTCTGGACTATTGGCCATCTTATTCCTTTTTTGTTAATTATTGAGCTGTAGAGGTTGTGTGGATTATGAAACCTGACTGTTAAATTGTAAGAGAAAAACAGAACTTACATAACTACCGTGTAGAAACTGTCGGATTTCTTTGTGCTAGATCTGCCATGTACTTAGACTGCTTTATTATTCCATAAGTTGGAACCCGGCAAGCAGAAATCTATTGTTTTTATGACAAATATAAGAAATTTGATTGCAAAGAAACACAACTTCTACCCAAAGGAATACCTTTAAAATTAGGTATGTAGCCATGTCATCACTGCATTATTGGAAGAGATCAACAATTATTCTCTTGTGAACATTCTTCTCCTATCTAATTACATAGAGGAGCTTTACAATAGTAGAATTCTGTTTTCCCTTGAGTGACAGAGTGAACTTGACGGGTGTCAGCGAGAGGCCAAGACGAGACGAGACACCACTTAGAGGTGGGAAGGTCCCAGGTGGTCTTTTTAACAAAGTGTCCCACGACGTGACACACACACACATTCCTTCACAGTTACACAACTTTCAGGTGATAGTGTAGTGTTTAACAATCATAACATATTCTGAACCTTCAAACAGAAAATAATATTCGTCTTCATAGTCACATCACACAATGGACCTACGTTGCTTGTTATCATCAGTGCATCATCATCTCTTGATCATTTAATTTATTATCTGAGAACAACTAGGGACGCATAAAGTGCATGAACTATGCTAATTAGCGTATTCATACGCTCTATTTCACCTCATCTCTCTCTACTCTGCTTCAATCTCTCTCTCTCCCGTCACCCTCTACCCTCTCTCTTTTCCCCACTCTCTTTTAGAAAAGGCAGTTTGTACAGGCTGTGGGGTGTGAACATTTTCACAAACCTCTTAAATATGAAAAACTTGGAATAAAAGAATGCCTATGATTAAACGAAGAGAAAAATAAGAAATAAAGAAGGAATAAATATACACTTATTTACCTCTATTATTTCAAAGGTTTAAGATCTCAGTTTGTTTCTCTCTGCGGCTGATCGTAGCCGTGGAAATGAACAATAAATATTTTCCCGAAGACTTTACTTGTCCGAATGTGGGTCTAGTAAGGGAAATTGACGCATTTCAAATACGATCTCCATAGGAATTTCCTGAAAATGTAGAAGTTTAATTGCTTTAAAAAAATTAACAATCGTGTAAGATATAAAGTGTATAACACTAGGCCGTTTGCACAATGGCTTGCATTAAGTATTGTACTTACTGACATTTAAAACAACCTGCCTTTGATAAAAAGAAGATTTAATGGATGTTGGAAGCTGTAACAAGAACTTTTAGGCGAGACGGTTTTCACAAGCCCACGTCCAATACGCAGTTTTGACTGCCGTTTGGTGATATTATCTAGTACCGTATAAAAACTAAAAACATAAAACAAACCATAGTACACAGAGATGTTACACATTACTCACCTTCAGTCGTCAAAGCCTACATCGCCACTGAAAACGGGATGACACAATTTAATCGATCCCTGTGCTTGAACTAGCAGCTTGCATTACCTCATCATCAAACTCAGGGTCGAGGGACGCGTCTCGCATTTGTCCCCCAGACGGCCTGTGTTTGTAGTAGAACACTGCTTCTTGTCTTCGCTTTCTTATGTTCCCTATTTACAGTCCCCCAGACGGTCTGTGTTTGTAGTAGAACACTGCTTCTTGTCTCGGCTGTCTTAGGTTCCCTATTTACAGTCCCCCAGACATGCTGTGTTTGTAGTAGAACACTGCTTCTTGTCTTGGCTGTCTTATGTTCCCTATTTACAGTCCCCCAGACGGTCTGTGCTTGTAGTAGAACACTGCTTCTTGTCTTGGCTGTCTTGTGTTCCCTATTTACAGTCCCCCAGACATGCTGTGTTTGTAGTAGAACACTGCTTCTTGTCTTGGCTGTCTTATGTTCCCTATTTACAGTCCTCCAGACGGCCTGTGTCTGTAGTAGAACACTGCTTCTTGTCTTGGCTGTCTTGTGTTCCCTATTTACAGTCCCCCCAGACGGTCTGTCTGTAGTAGAACACTGCTTCTTGTCTTGGCTGTCTTATGTTCCCTATTTACAGTCCAGTTCAACAGAGGCCTGAGCATCGGTTTCTCGATTGGTACATGCGACCCCAAACACTGATTATTTCTAGACCAGATCAACTTTCCCGTCTTGGCTCACGAATTTAGCTTCCTCGTGATTCATAATTTCTTGTTCCTGTTTGTGGACAACGGATTGACAAATTCGAAAGGACGACCATAGGCAAGGAGCGCGGGTCTGGGCGACGCCCCACTTGCCACCCAGTCATAAATATGGTCGTAAAGCCCGTTCGCCCTGTCTATTTTACATGCACCTTTACACTTGAACAGGAGACGAGAACGCTCATGCAAGCCGGCCCACGACAACATGACCCAGGATTTCCGTTTCGAAACTGTTTCCCTGGCGCTCAGCTCAACCTTCGTCCCAGTTCAGACCGCATCGTGTTCAGCCTCCGCGTATAATGCTTATCTTTAGCCCTACGGAATGCAGTTACAGGGAAGTTAAGTATTGTTTGTATTGAGTTTTTTGTATATTAATTATCCTGGCGTTTGTAAGTCACCAAAAATTCTGCAGTCACTTAAAACCAAAGAATCAGATCACAGGCGAGTGATATGTGGGAAATGAACTGATTGTACTCCACTTCATCTTAAAAGTGTTCAGTAGAGCTGGCATCGATCTGCACCAGCATAAAGTTTAATATAGTTAGTCTTTATATTCTCATTCTATTGATCTCTTGATCTGTCGGCCTTTCCCCTGTCCTATCTCCCTCTCTATCTCTTTATCTCTCTCTCTCTCTCTGTGTGTGCGTGCGCGCGCGCGCGTGTGTGTGTTTGTGTGTGTGCCACACACATAAACGCTTCACCCATTTGGTTTTTTGTTGTTGTTGTTGTTGTTTTACTTAAAGGCTCAATAAATGAAATATCAAAAACAAACACGTCAAGGAATTAACCAAGTTATCTATCAGGCGAACGCAAGCACGCATGCACACACACACACACACCCAATTGCAGACAGACAGACAGACAGACAGACAGACAGACAGACAGACAGACAGACAGACAGACAGACAGACAGACAGACAGACAGACAGACAGACAGACAGACAGACAGACAGACAGATACGCACGCAAGCACGCACACACACACACAATCATTCAATTTTATTCAAACAGGAAAAATATTGCGAGATGCCCACTTATAGCTGCTGACCTTCTTCCTTCAGATTCTGTAGTGAAAATCGTCCAGACTTTCTGTTCTCTGAGCACTCTCAGCATCGTCAAGGCGTACCTAAGTTTTGTAGACAAGTTCTATCCATTCTATTTTATAATTTCCATCAATCTTTTCCCTAGTACAATACTCGTTATAAGGCATAAGTTTACCCCTCCCCCGAAAAATCCGAGTGATTTTCATCTACGCTAGTAAGGCAAAGGCACATTAGCATTACAAGAACATGTGTGTTGCTTGTGCGAGTTTTCAAATATTACAATTCTTAATCAAAACGATCAACTCCGCCCACTGTTCCTCCTCGTCGTCGTCATCCTCTTCCTCCTCCTCCTCCTCCTCCTCCTCCTCCTCCTCCTCATCATCATCATCATCATCATCATCATCATCATCATCATCATCATCATCATCATCATCATCATCACTACTTTATCCCTAAAATTGACTTTCTAAGACAGGTCAGTTATTTTACATGGAGAGAGGGTTTAAAAACAAATTAAAACATGTCAGTAAAATCAGCGACTGAATATAATGAAATCTTACCCAAAGAAAAGAAAGCTGGTGGGAACAGTAACCGCTTTTGGTTCCTTAGTTTGTACGGAAATGATGCCAGCTTGCAGGCCACGGGCATCTTTATACTGGATGCTTTTAGCTTTCTTGTCACTGTGTAACAACATGCGTCTCTTGGAGGTTATATAGAAACAACAAAACAAGTGCAGCACATTTCATGTACAACAGAGATGTAGACTAAAATCCCACACACTGCAGGAAGGGCATAATTGATAGGTCAGACAAAAGCCGTCCCGCATTCATGTAACTTTATACGGAGACAACATGAACCCGAACATTCACGGCACACTAAGGCCATCAGGGGTGTAGCTGGTCATCATAATCACGCATGTAACCCCATACAGAGTCCACATGAACCACAACATTCACGGCACACTAAGGTCACCAGGGGTGTAGCTGTCCATCATAGCCACTCACATAACCCCATACGGAGACAACATGAACCAAAACATTCACGGCACACTAAGGTCACCAGGGGTGTAGCTGTCCATCATGGCCACACATGCAGACCACGAGCATTCAACACCTGCCATGGAGGAGGGACTATAGAAGTATAAGCTGGACCAATGGAAGGGGACCATCAGATTGAGGTAGGAGATAGATACAGAAACGAATAGTCGAGTGTAGGTGGACACGTGTTAGACAGAGTTGTTAACACTGACGTTAACAGTCACGCCATGGAACCCCGTGCTGACTAATAAAGTCTTATTGAGACCAAACACGCTCAGTCGTTGAAGTTATGGACGAGTGCGCGGTGACGTGACATTGCTACCTGGCAACTATTTTGTGGTAAGGTAATCGAACATTTCTCTTTGTGGTGCCGCGCTATGTTACAACTGTGTATTTGAAGAATCTATTAATGAAAATCTGAAACCAAGTGCTGGCACTTAAAAATAGCTTTATGTTGGAGGACAGGCGTCGATATGTCCTGGGGGGGGGGGGAGGAGTTGTGAGGATCAGATAAAAATGTTTTCTGTAAAATTAAAAACAAAAGAAAAGCGGAAGGTGATTGAGCTGTTAGTGTGTGAGTGTGTTTGTGTGTATGTCGTGTGTTCGCGTTGGCTCGTATATTTGTTAAACTTCGGTCTCCTGTTACGGTAACTAATGCCGAACAATCTGCCGAACGCAATGACATCGTAAGGGTGACCCCTATAAATCGTGCTGCCAGTTAAAATTACCTTATCGTAGTTTTGTCAGTACCAATACAACAAAAAGCGTCAACATCCATATGTAACAGGCCAGTCTGTGCGTGTCTGCTCCATTAGCTATAAACTGGTCGACTACATAGATCTGCAGACGTTTAACTGATCCATCCTCAATCCGCAGTAAAAATCTTATTTCATTTTCCCGCCACACGTTCTGGTTCCCATATTGTGTGACTCAGTCCTAAGGTTTGCTTGTTAAACGCGCATGCGTCATGACGTTACGTCGTTTGATGATTGGAAGTCATCAGACAGTAGATGCCGCCCGCCCGCTTAGTTGACATTCAAATCTTCGTCAGTTGATTTGATACAAGCATCGTTAACTGTACGTTTTCAGCATCAGACTTACATCCCAAGTAGCAGTGGCTAGTTCTTATTCATTTTGTCCAAATTTTCTTTGCATCCACGACCTTAGCCCACTCTGTTTGGAATCTTCGAAAATGAATCGAGTGGTAAGTAATTTTAAATCTTTTACAACATTGTTTTTGAGATCTAAAAAATAGCAAAAAGATTTCTCCCTTTACGATATTGATCTTCAGTGAACCATATATTTTATCACTGTTTACTCTGTCTTGGATAAATTGCTTTTTTAAGTATAATACATTACATGTAAAGTTTATGCATTGGCATACATTACTAGTTACTACACAGCGGGAGGGGGAATAGGCTTTTCTTAGACGGATCATGGTTTATTAGAGCGATCTCCCCAGCGATTGAATCATAATGACTTTTCTAGATGTTCATTTAGGTGATCTTTTCTGCCCGGAAATTCCGACAGTAAAGTATTGTTTGTTTGGGGAATATGCAATAACGGAACAGCTAACTGACTGCATATTTCTGATTAATTAATAGCCTGTCAATAAGAAATTGTGAGATCTGAAACTAATATCATAAATGTTAAAGTCTTAATTGCAACAACAGAACCAGAATTCTATAGGATTAGGAAAAGCGCAATAACAGAAATGCATCATTATGAAAGAATAAGGAGAAACATCAAGAACGAGCAAAAGGCCAAAAGAAAACCCCAGTATATGGTTACAATCCGTTATATATTCGAGGTTTTGACCCAGCCAGTTCCCACTATAGCACTGTTAGAAGGGTTTAATAGACCCAACGATCAAAATGGTTTAAAATACAACAAAACTGGCAGCGCTAGACACAACCGTATGCTGACGTATGTGCCCAAGGGAGCTTACCTTGGGTTATCATTTGATGACTTATAGCGCTCTGTCCTCATTTGTACTTTATTAGTTTAAAATACAGTTTTTGAACCAACGTTTGTTCATTATGTTCGGTTCAGAACTGCGAATTGCACTTTAGTGACAGTAAGCCTGAAAATGTTTTAACATGACACTCAGAATACAACACAAAAACTAACAACAAACAGTGCAAGGAGATAAATAAAATAAATAAATAAAATGTGCATTTGTAACGCGCGAGAACACATTTCATGCACACTTCGCGCGGACGAGGCACATAGTGAAAACAACGAAACACACACACAGAGGGAGAGATGAACACAGGTTGGGATATAGATCCGGCCTCGAGATGGCTTTCATGAAAATGATGTGACGTACAGAAGTACTGACAACAGAACTTCGCAAGCTAAACTGACAGCACACGGCGCGTCATTTCTGTGCCTGGTAACGCGAATAATTTCCAAACAGCCCATTTTTATTAAGAACTCTGTACGGTTCTGAAAACTGCCTTCAACAGCCGTACGTACCACTCCCAAAACACACAGCTTAGCAAATGCCTACAGCAGTGTGGTACTTTGTCAGCCAACTAGTTATGTCAACAGTCTGGTTTCTGCATCAAGAATTCATCTACGATATGTCAGAAACTTCACTCTTCCAGATTATTCCCGACCTCAGCAAGGCCAACCTGAGCGATTCCATAGAGGAGTTCTTCACAAAGCACGAACTGGAGAAGATGTGCGTCTATGAGCAGAATCGCTACAGGAACATGCGGAGAAACTACCAAATGTTGAAACATCTTGGTCAGTTTCTTTGTCTGTTCCCCGTGAAAACAATAAAATTTTTGTGTTGTACATGCAGTTTCTTTTACACCGTAAGTGTGTAGCTTCTGATCCGATTTTGTGTTCATCAACAACTCCTGCTAAACAGTTAACTATGGATAGAGACAAAATAACACGTAATTAACGCAATCAAATCAAATCCCCTGTCATACAGAATTAATCTAATTTTTATCGAGTAACGAATACCAGAATTTCTCAACAGTGTTGTACATAAAATCTGAATCTTTAAAGAACGTGTTATCAAAGTTTCTGAAAGTATATTAATGTTTTCTGTTTGTTACGGAAATTTGATTTAGTGTCTAATTTAATCACTGCTTTTACTGTAGTTTCGAGTACCAATTCGCTGTATTTCTAAAACAGTTTTTTCTAAAATTTTGAAGTGGACAAGTGATCGTTTTAGTGTTTGAGCTTTCGTTATGTGTCTGATTACTTTAACTTGTTAATTAATGCATAGTTATTTTTTTTTTGAAAACTGAAGGTCTATCTGCCGTAAAGCCAGAATTCATGCAGAGAAAGAAGCAACACAAGCCTAAACAATGCACTGGTGACGTCACGGACCACTCTAGTGAAGCTGAGAGTGACCAGGGGTGGTTACCCAAGCGCAGGAAACTGGGTATTTTAACTCAATCGTGACGTAGAATCCTACCTAGAGTAGAGTCCCGGTGGACGGGGCATTTTTAGCCTTTTTTCAAAAATTCATAAAAAAATCTCCCAAAACAATAAAAACATTATTTAAACTTGCTATCTAACTACAATAATAAAAGAAAACTCATTTCTTACTGTGTTTCTTGGACCTTGTTCCATAATTTTGTAAATCCTTTGATGGAAGCACCACTGAAGTTGAAGAAATCAATTTTAATTATAAATCATCTCATTCAGTTGAAGATAATGATTTTCGAGCATGGAAAGACGGGTCCATAAAACTGCCCGTAACTGTGAAAGTGTCGTCCCAATTACACATAAGTTGACACAGTCTTCAGGATACACTCTTCTGTACTCATGTTGGTATACCTCCCTCACCCCCATCCCGACCACCTCGGTGGTTCAGAGGATAAGGCGTCCGCTCCCGAGGCGGGGGGTCGGCAGTTTGCACCTCGACAGAGTCATACCTAAGACTTAAATTTAAAAATTGGCAATGTAGTAGCTGCCCTGCCAGACGCCTGGCACTACAGGGAACAGTACTAGGACTGGTTGGCCCGGTGTCAGTATAGTGTGACTGGGTGGGACTGAAGCCTGTGTTGTGACAGCAGTTCCACATGTGGCGGAACGTAAACTTTGTCTAAGCGACGCCGTCCTGAAATGCACATAGTTTGCGGCTGGACGTTATGCAATAACCAACCAACCCCCATCCCCACAGTTACTAACATATTTGCGTGATTCAGTACAGATTACAAATCATGTGCATAGCCAGGTCAGCGCGGACAGCAACATACAGCAGCGACGACATCCGAAAAAGAGAAAGACTTACTAGAAAAGCTGTGCGTATATTTATGGTTGTTGCATGGTTGGCTGGCTTATTGTTGAATGTCAAATAACCAACAAAGTTTATTTCATGACAGGGGAAGGTGGAGACAGGCTACAGCGTAATGTGGGAAGACAAACAGGGGAGGCAACCGGAGCACCCGAAGGTGAGTCCGAAATTTCCACTTGGGGCACGCACGCGCAGCCAACATTTCATCCCGCTTAACTTGTGCTTGCGGACTTTTGCTTCAACTTATACATGAAAACAGAAGCCCTACTTAACACCAAACCCTGAAACCCTACTTAACACCAAACCCTAAACCTGCATTAGCCCCCATCTCCCCTCAAAAAAAAACCCGTTAAACTATTAAGGGTATCGATCCTGAGACTCAGCTTTGAAGCCCAATGTCTTTACCACTCAGCTATCGATCGCCATGGGTTGGTCTCTTCACGGTGACTATAAGAAGTGACACTGTGTAGAGGTCATGGCTTGACCTATAATTATCTGTCGTTGTTGTCAACAACCGGCGTGCGTGCCCCGAGTCGGTGGGAGTTACAAACTTACCACCCGGAGAAAACTCCCCGAGGACCAGCGCCGTGAACAGGTGCTAAAGGCAGAGAAAGTATGCGTAGGGGAAACCCGGATCGTGAAATGTTTTCGTAATTGAGTTCTGCCTAAGCCCGGCCGTGCATACCCGGCGTGCCTAGTGCGCTGCGCATGCGAATGTCAGTTGCTAACTACAACAAGGGATAATTATAGATCAGGGAACGACCTCTACACAGCGTCACTTCTTATGGTTATAACGAAGTAACAGGTCCGTGGTTATAGATAGCTGAAGGTTAAAGACACTGGGTTTCACGATTATGTCTTAGGTTCGAAACCAATATTAGCTTACGAATGTTTGTAGGTAGGGGGTTAGGGGTCGGGATGCGTTTAGGGTTTGGCCTTAATTGTGGCTTGTAATTTCGTGTAAAAGTTCAAGCATGTGTCTTTGCGCTAAACGGGATGAAAGATGGTCTTGCATGCGTGCCCGGCCTTGGGCAGAACTCAACTGGAAAAAAAGAATTTCGCCACCGGCTCGCAACCGACGACCCTCTCCGTCGGTGTCAGGAACGAGATTCCGCTTACGATTGTTTGTTTGAGGGGGTAGGGGGTTAGGGGTCGGGATCAGTGTAGGGTTTAGCAGTATGCAAGAGGCCGCCGCCCCTCCCCCTCCTTGCAATCTATAGAGTGATTTTAATGGCGGGATGAAATAACTGTTAAGTTTTCGAATTGCCCTATTCAGGAGAGTGAACGCCACAATCTTTGACATGAAGGTTTAAATCCGATTAAAAGAATACTGTAGCTAGTTTTGCCCTTTTACAGGTCGTCGAGTGTGGATAGCCCCATCGCAATCAGCACCAAAGTCTGCAACAATGGTACATAAACGAATTTTGTTTTCGAAGAATTGGGATAAGGAAATCAGCTTAGTTCATATTTGTGTGCGTGCGTGCATTTGCGCAACACATATATATTCACATTGGAAGATAAAGTGTGAATACGAGATCAGTCATCTAAAATCGTCTTCAATATCACAAGTATTTCTAAGTCCGCTGTTAATGTGAAACCAGTCCTTTCTAATATTAATTTTAAAGCTTGATGGACTTAAGATTTGATAAAATTAAAGTAAGGAAATGTTCGTAGGTGTGAGAAAATAATGTTGTCCATGTTGTGCTCCGTTAGAACAAGAAAGAAGAAAAGGTTAGTGCCTGTGCAGAGGACAGCGATGACGATCCGGAAGTGTACGAGTTCCGCAAGCGGAAGGAAATCAGCTACACGCACGTGGAAGTTCCTGATGACGATGAATTGTTGTGTACGTAAGCAGACACCACGGCGTCTATGTCAAGAGATGTTTTACATTATTACAAACAGGTTTTGTTTTCCTTGAAAGTGTTGTATTATTGCCCAGTTACTTGTTGGGAAGGGGGGCCGACAGAAAAACGTTATGTTCACATTTGTTGCACTGTTGTGTCGTGTAAAACCATTGTGCCTTTTCTCTCACCTACCCGACAATTTAAATGTCCTGTGCGAAAAGGTTTAAAAAAGAAAAATAAATCAGGCCATATAGTTCACTTTTGCTTAAATCTTAGAAATGATAATTTTTCTACGAAGTTTTTAAATGTCTATGCTTCGCTATAGTAGTAAATCAAAATTCAGTAGCTAAATATATGTAACTGCGAAACATCAGTGATCGCTGCGATTTCAGACTGCGAAGAATGCAATGTGGAATATCCGGATGAGTGCCCTGTCCACGGACCTCTTCAAGCTGTCTTTGACACTCCTGTACGTATACACGTACATTACTCTAGAAACACTGAAAACTAATGAGGAAGGGCTTTCAGTTCTAGGGAACTGGATAAAATGTACAAATACTTGAATCTGTTTGTTATCAGTGCTCGTAGCTTCTTTTTAGCAACTTCGACTGCTGTGTAGAAAACTGTCCGTGTGATACGGGCACATAAATGCACTATTTTTTGTTATCATCGGTCGCAGCTTCTTTGATTCCCCTTTTGCTGCAGGTACCTGCAGATGGCTCTGACCCAGAGAGGGCGCTGCACACGCTGCCCGCGGGTCTGGAAGTACGAGAGTCTGGAATACCTAACGCTGGGCTTGGTGTCTGGGCCACCAAATTCTTCCCCGTGCGCACTCGCTTTGGTCCGTATGAGGGACGGAGAGTTACTGACCCTGCTGTAGCGCATTCTTCTGGCTACTGCTGGCAGGTCAGGGGTCATGATGGAGAGAATTTGTATACGCACAATGGGTTTAATTACTAAGAAGCCAACCTTCAGAATCATGTTTGTGTTACAAATATCTATTTCGCCCGTTGCCTCTCTTTATAAGAAGTCTAGTTCCGTCTCTCACCCTGCTCCCCTGCTCCTCTTCTCACAACATCTACCAGCACAACAGGATGCAAGAAGACAGAGTTAGAGTTCAAAGGAACACAGATGAAGATCAGAATATGCCGCTGTTACTGCCATCAGCTAGAAAGTCATGAGCTTGTCTCCATGAACATGCATGTAAACGTGAATGTAACCGCTCTCATGTTTACACAGTTTAATGGTAACTTGCCTCACAGTTTTTTGACTAATAAATCCTCTGACTGTTTACAGATATACAAGGAAGGCGAGCCGTCTCACTGTGTGGACGCCAAGGACTGTAGCGTGTCCAACTGGATGCGTTACGTCAACTGCGCTTGTACGGCGTTTGAACAAAACGTTACTGCATATCAGTACCGAGGGCAGAACTTCTACCGCTCTCACTGTGACATACAGGTAGAGGGGTTAATCTACAAAGATTAAAATTATTCGATCTACCACTGTCACTGTGACATACAGGTAGCAGGATTAATCTTGACAGAATATCATAACTCCATTGCAGAAGCATTCACAGTAAGTCGTACATCAACATGTAATGGCCCCAATGAACACACCGCTACCGTATTCAAAGAGGCATCAGTGACACAAGGTAGCATTTTCACAGAGATGTACATTTTATGGCACCAGTAATTACAAACATTCAGTATATAATTGTCACGACGAGCCACACCTTAACTTATTGGACTCGACTTCTCAGGAATTAGAGAACAACTTTTGTGGTGATCTTGTAAATGTAGACTTAATTGAGCAATCGTCACAAAAACCTTTACTGCCTCAGGTCAATGGTTTCTACACCAAAGGGTGACGACGCTATGAAATAATGTGAATAACTAGAGAAATCTACAGAGGGAAAAGATTCTCATACTCTGACACGTTCGCTCAGTCTCACACAGGCAAAACACTTTTTGCTCAATAGCCCCCACCCTCGTAAAAGACACAACTGCAGCGAACCGTTATTCAACATATATTTCATACACTGGTTCGACAGCATCACATATATTTACAGATTATTTACAGAGAATCACCGTGCTCGTGTCTAGGGTAAGACGCTGCCTGATTACGTCATATCACGAGGAATCAGACAATGAGGATAAACAAACTAAAGCAAGAGGGGAAATCAAACTGCAACACGGCCTATGATCCCGCTCTACACACAGATACAATAAGTGACCGACAACAGAGCACCTACTCTTGTCACTACTGATACAACTACTTTACACCAGCACACAGTTGTAAAGCTGTTCAACGACCAACAACGAAGCTATGACAACGCACGGACCAGCACTTCCTCTAACTCCTCTTGGCGTTCGTCTATCTCGTTGACTTGTCGGCGAAATACACCCATTGTATTTGGCGTGAATACCGGAGTCCGTTAGTCTTCCGACTGGCTAAGATGGCGAGGGGCAGAGGTCCGTGGGTCTACACGTGTCCGCTTCCCCTTCCTACATTATCTCTCTCTCCGTGTCCTGCGTCCGAGTCCGAGTGTCCCTGAACTCTCGCTTCCCCTTCCTTAAGTACCGTGTGCCCTCACGCCCTCCATTCACAGGAACCACCTTATTCTAGTTTAAACCAGTTCTGGCCAGCCTAGGTGGAGCAGGGCAGCTGCCATCACTAATGACGTAGTGCCCACCTAGCAGGTGTCCAGAGAGGGAAGGGCGAACAGGCTAAACTAGGAGTGACAGGTGACAACCTAGGAGTGACATGTGACAATAATAAGCTGCAGTTATTCCTAGAGTTTTTCTACTTATCCTTCTATTGTTCTCGTACATCTAAGTGGAATATTGACCGAAGTTTTCAGTACACGATATACAGCTCTCAGTGTGACGTACATCTAAAGGTATCAGTGATCACAAAAAGTGTGTTCTCTCCCTGCAGTACGAATAGTCCCTTTTTGCGAGTCTGTTTCCTTTCGTTAACAAATTGATCGACGAAAGAATCCCAGAATGCCAGACTGCGTACATGGTGATTAACAGTCTGAGAATGTGTGTGTCTTGTCACAGCCCGGCACAGAGCTTCTGGTCTGGTATGGGGCAGACTACGGCCAGAAACTGGGCATCGAGCGGGAAGCGGGCTGTAGGTCTTCAGGACATCTGGCGCCACCAGACGGTAATTTAAATATAAGTCATCAGCCTCTTTTTCAGAATGGGGAGATTATTTTTTATTTTTAATTCTGTTTTTATGTGCCATTGGAAATTGCATTTCTTAATCTCAGTTTTACAATTGTTTCTTCGTTTTTTGATATCAGTTCTATTTGTGTATTTTAGAACTGACTGTTGTTTGTAGATATCAGTTAAAGATGTGTACTACTGACACCGACTGTTATTTGTAGATACTATATCTACATACGAGCAACTAATGGTTCTATGTACGTTGCAGGCGTCTTTCTCTGCCCACGCTGCAGATTGGCTTTTGTTGACAGCAGATACCTGGAAAAACACACAAACCAAATACATGGCCACTATCGAAATGTCAACACAAAACAGGTGACACAGAGGGAAATGGGCAGGTCCACAAACACCACCAGACCGTGTCATTTCAAGGACTCCTTGTTGACAAAGACTAAGAGGAACGAGAAAACTAAAGATGACGATCTCCTTGGCAGTCGTGAAACACCTAGCACCCCTATCAACGACTGGGATAGTTTAGATAAGAATATGACAACTGACTCAGGAAACCAGACACACGTAAGTCACACGATGACTGACACACACGAAGGACCCTACACATGTAAAACATTTGTAAAGACATTCACAGAAAGTGGTAACCCAAATACACACATGCGAACGCACACTGGGGAAAGACCCTATCTATGTCATACGTGTGGGAAGACATTCACAACAAGTAGTAGCCTCAATAAACACATGCGAACGCACACTGGGGAGAAACCCTATACATGTCACACGTGTGGGAACACATTCACAGAAAGTGGTACCCTCAATACACACATGCGAACGCACACTGGGGAAAGACCCTATACATGTCACACGTGTGGGAAGACATTCACAAAAAGTAGTCACCTCAAAACACACATGCGAACGCACACTGGGGAAAGACCCTATCTATGTCAAACGTGTGGCGAGACATTCACACAAAGTAGTAACCTCAATAAACACATGCGAACGCACACTGGAGAAAGACCCCATACTTGTGAAACACGTGGAGAGACATTCACAACAAGTAGTAGCCTCAATAGACACATTCGAACGCACACTGGGGAGAAACCCTATACATGTCACACGTGTGGGAACACATTCACGGAAAGTGGTAGCCTCAATAAACACATGCGAACGCACACTGGAGAAAGACCCCATACTTGTGAAACATGTGGCGAGACATTCAAACAAAGTGGTAACCTCAATACACACATGCGAACGCACACTGGAGAAAGACCCCATACTTGTGAAACGTGTGGCGAGACCTTCACACGTAGTGGTCACCTTACGAGACACAAGAAAAGTCATTTCAAGCGTGCTGTCTGCGATTGACTGTACTTTTAAAGGCGCTGGGATGGGGTTGCTAGGAGACTGCATTTGAATTTTACAGATTTTTCTTGGGATTTCGTTTATTTATTGGTTAGTCGATGGGGTTTGATGGATCTGCACAATAAAATGTCAACCCCTCCCTACTCGCCCTCTTTTCACACACTACGTGAACTAGGGTTGGGCGCGTTTGCTTTGACTCGACTCCACACAACACGATGCACACGAAACGCGAGAATAGAAAAGTTTATTTTAAAAAAGGACACCGCATCCCTTTATCCAATCACTACTTAGCACAGTTTTATTCAGTCTCACTCCCACACTTCATCTTCGATCTCGTCTTTTTACTCGTTTTTCTACACTACATTCACTCTTATCACCTCGTGCATTACATTCTAAGTATAGTCATCACTATGAATAATTCAGCGTATTTACTTATCACACTTGCGATTAGTACTCAGTCATGTTACACACAGTTATCTCTGAGTTCATCGTCACTATCAGGCAATATTCCTCTACGCGAATCGACACAGTTATATCATCCTTGCATAGGAATTGATCACTTTTTACAGTCCATATCTTGTCATACGCGTTAATTTTCGGTACCTTTAAGTTAATTACCGTCATCACTACTAAAAGTCTGTGTCTCTTTAAACCCTTTAACAATTGTTTTCTACCACTGTCCTTTAACTCGAAGCTGAATCATCAAGATTATCCGAAATTCCTAAGTGAACGTAATACTTTGCCGGCATATCAATGTCTCAGTGAAAACAACGCTGAGACACATTACTTGTCACACGTGAGATGCACATCACTGAATCCTGTAACGGAGAGGAGTCACTCTCGTACATCCTCCCGCTGACCAACCGATACTAGCCGAGTGCCTGTTGTCAACGATGTTACAGTGATACAACCAGTGTTACAGCATGGTCGCCGTCATGAGACGAAGACCAGCATCCACCATTCAGTCCGCTTCCGATTTCAGTCTCTCCACTCGGGTGCGATGTTAGGGAACCTACATCAAACCAGATCCCTATACAAACATTAGTGCTGCATTTTCAGTTCTACGAACATGTAATCACACACATTAACCCCCCCCCAAAAAAAAAATGTCACCTCATACCTGCTGCCTCGTCGAAAGGGACAGCGCGGGCTCGTCCTCAGCGGCTCAGTCACACAGCTGAGGGCTGATGCAGATGTCCCTTCCTCGGCTATCGTCATCTGTCTGATGATCGGGTCACTCGGACGAGAAGGTTCGTCGTCCGCCTTAACCTCGCTGTCGTCGCTTAGTCATCTCCCCCCTAAGCTGCAGTAGCCTTGTTTCATATTCTCGTCATGATGACTGTAGCACTCGGTCCCTACGTGTGGCTGCGGTCGCCGTCTCCAGAGTCGGCCTTCACTAACAGTCCTCAAGGTCAAGTTGTTTCCGTACTCAGCCACATGTTCTACGGTTCCTTCCCTACGTCAAAAGTCATACGTACATTCACGTCCACCGTGTCACTGATCCGTGAAAAAAATTTAGTTTTCACCCGATGTCATATTGCGTTCTTTTATCTGTTACCCTGTAGGACATTTCTGTTCGTCACGTCTGCTTTGTTGTAATTTGTTTCTGGTTATTTGCAATACGTTGTTATCCACAACGTTTGTCACTTCATTGGTTGAATGTAAACGTCAAATACCAATGTCTTCCTTTGTTTTTCTTTAAAACTGGATGTTAAGATGGTGTGTGTGTGAGAGAGAGAGAGAGAGAGCGATGTGGGAAGGGATGTTGAAATGAACTCAGCGTGGCCGCTTGATAAACTTCACTAGTGTGATACAGAAGGTCAAACCAGAGACATCGCGCAGCCACACACCCACGCAGCATAGAAATTCATCTACTACTAAGCTCATGGACGCAGATGTTGACAAGACGACGATCTTATTCTTGACAGAATAGAAATAATTAAGCAGATTACAGATCTAGACAAGACAAAGGACGACTCGTTAAGCCGCGGACAGATCACAGCTGCCGCCTCAAATTACGTAATATGAGACTATATCTACACTTTCTGAACCACAACAAGAATTATCACATGATGTGGACAGGATAACGGCAAATCCACAAATTACCCAGGCACCCCGCCATCCCCTCCCCAAAGATTTTAATGTACCGACTGTAGCGTGACCGTTGCGTACACACGGGCGCTACTTAATGACTATGGTATGAGTTAAGCAGACGAAAATTTTACACTTTCTCTTCATGTATCAGTTATTTTTGTGCTCAGAAAATACGCAAGCGCCACCATGCTTACTACATACGAACCATTTTTTCATGCGTGCGTGCGTGCGTGTCCAGTCGCACAAGCATTTGTCAGTTGCCATGACCATCACCTACAAAATAAAACCAGTAATAAAGCTTTCAATCCATTCCAATCACAACTCGTTAAGTGTATCAACCATGATCAGATGACTTGATGTCAGCACAGTTTTATTTATATATCTTGAATAAAATAATACATTGAACAATTGCGTTGATGCAATTGCTGTCTGTAATCACTCTAAAACTAGAAACATCTTAATTTTTACAAACAGCAACAAAATATAACAACAAAATGCAACTAAAATTATATACGCCTACTTCTGACTTCCAATCGAATTGTGTCCCACTGTTAGGACCCCCCACCCACGTCCACGTCCGACGAACTAGTGGGAGCACGTGTTTATGTTCTTTCACGCTCCTGTCACTCAGACAAAACTCAACATTGGGCAACATAAATAGGACCCACCAATATTTATTACTACCCAGGAGCATTAGACGTTTAGTACCTTTACTATTTCCCTTCAATATCAAAACAGTCAGAAAATTCACTCTCAAACTTCAAACTCAAAACTCAAAATTCAAACCCCTACCTGGAACTCTTTAGTATCTTATCTCTAACTTTGAGCTACACCTTTTCTTCCTGGGGGTAGCAGCCCGTACTTACAAGTTTAATTCTCTTTACATTCACATCTCGCTAAAGTTTAGGTACAAATAAATTCAGATAACGAGCCAACATTATCAACCGTCATTTCCATACAGTACCATCATCAGGTTTTTATCGTACAACAGAATCACATCATAAAAAGAACGTACAATTGAAAAGAAATTTCTAGAGCGCAAATACCATGATTGTATCCAGTGGTTTAGCACATACAAAATATATTTTAAAAAATCTTGCTTATTACTGATACACAATACCTTCAGTTCAGTGATTGAAGGAGCAGGTAAATCGAACGGTGAACACGTTCCACCACCTCAGTCACCATCTAACGTCTTTCTCCCTCAGTCTCTGAGTTTTCCACTAACTTTTTGGTCTAGCTCCTCTCTCAGTTTCCTAATGCGTGAGCGAGCTCACCCCTCCCCCGCTGTGCAGTTCAGCTACCCGCTCAGCCTAGCGAAACGTGTGTTAGACCGTTTTGTCAAAAACCTCTCTACTTGTCACATGGATCGTGACACATGCACCTTCACTTTAAACGTTTAGCACAAAATTGTCCTGCAGTGCAGATTTCTCTTTCTCACGGTGCCCTTAACCCGAAATATGAAGAATGCATATCAGGATTACAAAAAATCCTCATTTTGATAATCTTTGACTTCAAAATCGAAAATTGGCAAAGATGGTTACTTTATTGAGAATACAAAATAAATTGTAGCTAGTTTTTCACTGTCGTACACACTCCTCTTTTCTTTCAAGATACAAAAGTCCGACAACTGGAAAACAGTGATGCAAAGATCAAGAGAGCAAACCCCTCCCCCCAAAATGTTATTGATATAACTGTCCCAAGTAGAGCAGATAGAAGAACGGGAGCTGTGTTTGTTATTTCAAGGCATTTCTGCGCAAGATCAAACACTGGGGACGGGGCCAGTCATCAGACTTGAGGGTTTTCTTCGTGGTCATTCGTTCTGAGCTTGGCTTTCCTGTGTGAAAGAAAAGCATTTAAATTTGTATCGCAAATTAAATGAAATGGATCCTTTACTGCCTTTAAACCTGAACCCCTTCTTAGTCAGAGTTCTGCGAATCCCTCACGTTCACTGCTGAATTCATAACAATTTGATTAAATATATGAAATTTTCTTTTATAGTAAAATTAATTTCGTGACTAGAGTAGATAAAACAAAAATGAAAACTTTGTGCGTTCTGCATTTTAGAAGGCACTCGTTCTAAGCTGTGGTGAGGTCGATAGCTGTGCCAACGATATGCGTTGGTGAAGGAGAGGGGTAGGGTGGGAGGGGACTGACGGGCGGACGGAAGAACGGACGGGTGCGTGGGTGGATGAATGGATTGATGGATGAACGAGATGAAGGGTTTTATGTATTTTTTGAAATGAGAACGACACTTCCTACCTAACCGCTTAATTTTACTAAACAGTCTACAGTTGTGAAAAGTAATCTTATTCTTCTTCGATCTTCTAAGAAATAAAGCCGAATGTGTGTGTGCGTGTCTTTGTGTTTCGTCACTTCTGCCGAAAATCGAGTAAATAGACACCCACGTTCCGCGAAAGTGCTATTTCTGCCGACGTCGGCAGAACTAGATGAACACATTTCCGACATCAGGGGAGCTAACTTGACTAGTGGTGCAAATTTCATTGAAAGTCGGTACAAGTCGTTACACACCGATCAATGTGTATAACTCGCCGATAGTCCCTCCAGGGCCCGAATGTGAAGAAGTCTTCACTAGTTTGGAGAAAACTTTGCAGCGCTGTGACGTCATCACATCCGCCCCGCTCAGTACGAGGGATACAAAATGGCGGGAAAACGACTGGTGGATTCTTGTTATGGTAAGGGATAAACGTACCCATTTTTGTTTTTAAAAAAAATTATAATTAGTAAAACAAAAGTTATTTAGAACACAATCGATGCCTTTAAGCTATGCTACGGTCTGCTGCAAAGTCTTCAGTAGCACCCCAGTGGAGTGGTCTCCAAAGATATTCGACATATGATGATGATGAATTGAGGTGATTATACTAAAAGTAAGGCTATAGTTCATTTGTAAAAAGCAACCTGATGGAGCAGGGATCAGCTGAGAAAACAGCTGTTTCTGAGCTTCGGATGCAGCATTTTCTACAATTGAAACTATTTGTTCACATTAAATTAGAGAATTCAGTTTTCGGGATATTATTGAGCTTAACCAGATCTACATTCTTACACATTTAGGCAAATCTGTGTTAGGAAGAGAAAGGTGGAATGGCACAGTTCAGCTCCTTAATTTTTCAATTAGCCATATGGGGCATTAACACTTAGCAAAGAGTAATGAAAATTGTATTTCTGTTATTGTTCATATTATTTATCTTTGTTATAATTCTTTTTGTTCTTAAAATCTAAATCTTTAAATAACTTTTTTTCACTTGGGCAAATTTGCTTTATATCGACGAATCTTTTTCACTGATTTTTTTTTTGGGGGGGGGGCTTGGGCAGATATATCGTCGAATGATTTTTGTAATAGAATAAAGACAGTCTTAGGTCAAAAGGATTTATTTTCCTACTTCTGTAGTGGTTAAGAAAATGTCGAGAGAGTTGAATTGCAAATGGTGTTCTGCAAAGCTGACCGAGGTTGAAGAGTTAGATTTTTTTAAAATTGATCATCAGGATCAATTATCAACAAAGCAAAGCAGAAGCCGTGAAAAATGCAGGCACAATGAAGTAAGGTTAAGATCGACATTTTTATACGCTATAAATTATGCAGCAGCGTAGATCTGCTAAACCAGACAAATTAAAAAAAACGCTAAAAAAAATCAGCCAGAATTCGCCTTTCTGAAGGGATTTAAATTCAATATTTGTTAAAGTGTTCCATTTAGACATCCCATCACTCTGTCTCTAGTCTGGCTAAGTTTGCACCTCGTCTTTCACTATTGCTCATCATGTAAGTAGCGAGTTGGTTTTCTCGCATTATCAGCTGCTTGTACTGAAGAGCGCGGAAAGCGCGCAACAGGTCTCGATTTCTGCTCCCTTCCCTTCCCCCTTCCCCCCGCTTTGCGGCAGCACAGCGAGAAGCCGCCTTTTTCTTGCGCAGCCCCGACGCCCGCGTCGACCCCCCCCCTCCCACACACACACCCTCCTCCTTTCTTGTTTAAAAATAAAACCATACTTGTGTCGGGCTTTGTTGCGTGATCGTCCTTATCTTCACTTCCGCTTTAGTACTTTGCGTCACAAGTGCGTACCAACAGCATGCGAACATTGTTGCAAGCCGCCCCAGGGTCCACATAATATTATGGTACCAGCAAAAAAAAAAACGTGAAGCACATAGTTCTTTGTATTTAAAAATTGATATTGAGAACTATAAACAAGCAAATGAATCTTGATGCTCAAAAGATTTGAAATTGTGTTGGACTATTATATTATTCTGGCCATAAACTTTCGCCTTATTCTATTTGATTAAAGAACTCCTTAGCAAAACTAATGATTACAGTGGGACTGAATTTTACGGTCTTGAGACCATCAGCTGCCCGGCAAGATACTTCTCACCAAATTCAATCAGAATACTGGTGATGATGCGTTTTGTTTCCTCAAGATAAATGATGATAAATGATTGCAGATGTTGGCGTACTGTTATATTTTGTGTTGAAAATTATGAGATAAATATGTTTCCTAAAACGTTTCTAATTCATTTTCGGTCACCCCTCAACCATAAAATCTTGTTCGGTCTGCCCACATAACCGGCCTACAGGACACCGCGGGTGGGCATCCCAAGAGAGAGAGAGAGAGAGAGTAAAAGCACTAGTATGACATATTTTTACAGAACAAAAAGCTCTACGAAACAAACCCATTAAAGATGAGCGAAACAAATATCTTATATACTTGCAAAAATAACCAAATGAAGCTGGAGAAATACTAAGTACTTTTGAAATGGAGCATTGCTTCATTTTGTAAAAGCCAAATGCAGCACTACCATTTGAATTAGCGTTCAAGTCTGTTACTTCTTGTTGT
This sequence comes from Lanistes nyassanus, assembly GCA_004794575.1. Classification (NCBI taxonomy): domain Eukaryota; kingdom Metazoa; phylum Mollusca; class Gastropoda; order Architaenioglossa; family Ampullariidae; genus Lanistes; species Lanistes nyassanus. Next base: position 87,310 of record SMGT01009383.1, read on the forward strand.
TCAAGTTATTGGTTGTAATAACTATTTTCTGTTCTTACAACTTACACCCTTCAGTGGTGGTCAGGGCTGCTGCTGCTGTTCTACCTTCTGATTGTAATGGCAGAGCTAAACCCTGTTACACTTTTCTGTTACAATCAAAACGTCTTGTGCTGTGCGCATTGTCTTTATTGTCATTTTTTCACTTTTCACGATCAAAATGTGTTTCTGTACTCAACTTTTATTTATTTAGGCGTATTAATTCGGAATATGTCCATAAATGCATTTTGAATTGGTTTAATTGGTTATTTAGAAGCTGTCACCTCCTTGTTTTTTCCCCATGGGGAAAAGGGTTACAGATTTGTTTAACTAAGATATGAGGAGAATCTTTTCTTTCCATGTCATCCAATTTTAATTGAAAAGCTCTTGGGTGTTGTCACTGGAAATGCATAGAGAGAATAAATAACAGTGCCATGTGTTCGGATGTGCAAACTCTGTAGTGTAGTCACTGGAAATCTTGTACAGATAACACACAATAGTGTCATCTGTTTAGATGCAAAAACTTATTGTGTGGTCACATGAAGTCCTGTAGGGAAGATACACACAGTGTCATCTGTTTGGATACAAAGTGTTTGGATGTTTTCAGTGGAAATTTGGCGGGAAAGATACACATAGCTGCGTCTTCAGACTGCATGCTGGTAATTTTTGGTGTGGTCACTGGAAAGTTTACACGTGTAGTCGCTAGTTTGTATGTAAGATCCATTTTCATTGTTTTTGAGATATCGAAATTTCAAGTACAGAACTGCAATAAGAAAGAAAAAGACGCTCAATGGTGTCTTTCTTTTTCTTCTAACCTCACAAACATAGAAGTCGCCAGAACATGCCCCTGGACTTTGTAGCTTCAGAAGTGATAAAAGACAAAGACGTTGGTGCGTGCGTGCGTGCCACACACATAAACGCTTCACCAGTTTTTTTTTTGTTGTTGTTGTTGCTGTTTTTGGCATTACAAAAACATGTGTATTGCTTGTGCGAGTTTTCAAATATTACAATCCTTAATCAAAACAATCAACTCCGCCCGCTGTTCCTCCTCCTCGTCCTCCTCATCATAATCATCATCATCACTACTTTACATACCTAAAATTGACTTTCTAAGACCGGTCAGTTATTTTACGTGGAGAGAGGGTTTAAAAACAAATTGAAACATGTCAGTAAAATCAGCGACTGAATATAATGAAATCTTACCCAAGAAAAAAAAAGCTGGTGGGAACAGTAACCGCTTTTGGTTCCTTAGTTTGTACGGAAATGATGCCAGCTTGCAGGCCGAGGGCATCTTTATACAGGATGCTTTTAGCTTCCTTGTCACTGTGTAATATGCGTCTCTTGTAGGTTATTTAGAAACAGCCACGCATGTAGCCCCATACAGAGACAACATGAACCAAAACATTCACGGCGCACTAAGATCCCCAGGGGTGTAGCTGCCCATCATAGCAACACATGCAGACCACGAGCATTCAACACCTGCCATGGAGGAGATACTATATAAGGATAGGCTGGACGAATGGAAGGGGACCATCAGATGGAGCTAGGAGATGGATACAGAAACGAATAGTCGAGTGTAGGTGGAGGCGTGTTAGACAGAGTTGTTAACACTGATGTTGACCGACACGCCATACAACGCCGTGCTGACTAATAAAGTCTTATTGAGACCAAACACGCGCAGTCGTTGAAGTTATGGACGAGTGCAACTATTTTGTGGTAAGGTAATCGAACATTTCTCTTTGTGGTGCCGCGCTATGTTACAACTGTGTAGTTGAAGAATCTATTCCTGAAAATCTGAAACCAAGTGCTGGCACTTAAAATAGCTTTATGTTGGAGGAGAGGCGTCGATATGTCCTGGGGCGGGGGGGGGGGGGGATTCGTAAGGATCAGGTGAAAATGTTTTCTGTAAATTTAAAAAAGAAAAGAAAAGCGGAAGGTGATTGAGCTGTCCTTATGGGAATACGAAATGAATTCACAGAGTAAACACGATATGTGCACGCAGTTAGATTTAAATATTTGTTGGCGCTCGCAATTCAAGTTCCTTTAACTTATGCCAGGTAGAGGGCAAAACTTGTGAAACGGAACTTAAAGTAGGTACTTTTGATGAAGTGTTACGCAAGGATGGGGAACTTCCAGAATTGTAACTAGCCCGACGGTTGAGTAATGTTAGGTTTTGTGTGGGATAGTATCGAAAAAAATTCTTATCATAGACTTTGTTACAATTCATTTCTAACAATCTCTATGTTTAAGCGTTTGTCTGGGAAACCCGGATAGCTCAGTTGGTAGAGGTGGAATGTTGCTGGCTAGAATCCTGGTGTGGCCAATGATTATTAACTTATTACTTTGCCCAACAACTACAAACAAAACAATGGAAGGAATTAAAGAAATATCACATCAGTCAATGGACAGTTACATGCACACCAACACTTATGCACAAAACAAACAATAAACACACTGAAGTGTCTAATATAAAATATTTGTTGCTATTTAACACCTCGCTCGCCAAACTCCTAGGAACATTTTTATAGTCAGAGGTGGACACTTCAATGAACTACACTAGTCGCACTTGGATATCGAGGAGAACTTGGACACCTGCAAGACGCTGGTTCTTGAAAAGTTCCCGGATTCAAAGGTCACAAAAAATGACTCAGCGTGGCTCTGTTGCAGCGAAACAGTTGGCAACCTGTAGAATGTTAAGGGTGTCTGCCCTGTGCTGGTGGACGTGCAAAAGCATGAGGTTGTTCAATCTATTCTCGGCCATTGTGGTATAGTAAGGGTCTTCACTCTCATCAAAACACTGAAAAATGCGCGCACTCACTGGGTTAGAGCTGAGATCACCAACACCAGCTTGAGAATAAGGACCGTCTGGAACAGAACCTTCATGCACTGGGGCGGGGACAGATATTGTCTGACAACACTATAACCTGAGTGATCAGAAGCTGGTGATTTTATGTTGGCTCCAAACGTCTGTAGTTGTGCTTTGAGCCTTGAAGCGTCGAACATTGCTCAGTAGAAGTTCAGGACATGACCGAGTTCCATTTGGACGTCTTTCTTTATTAGCAGATTTCAGAAGGACTTGCTCGCACTGAGAATTCCTGACAAAGTCGTCGTGGTCGAATCGATCTTTGATAGTGGTCACAAATACCTCGGCCATCTAAAAGCAGATGCACTCAAATGATCTTCCACACTAGCGATTGATTTTTGTATTCAAGGATGTATTCACATCCGTATCGTGAACTTCGGCTGAACTTTTCATACACCAGGTAGCGGAAGTACCAGCTGTGTCCTAAGGAGAACCGCGCCCTCACTTCGCAAGTTCGCCCAGCAAAGAACCATTTTTCTTGAGCATTCACGTGTAGGAATAGGAAAAGTAGCCTGTGAAGGCGAGGGTGCTGTTCCCACACTATTCCCCTCCCCTCCTCCAGGAATCCTCCCTCGGCTGTCGCCCCCGATTCCCCTCCCGGAGCCCAAATCACTCTTCACGCATGTTCTGAAGGCCACACAAGCTAAATTTCAGCAGTACTGAACAGGCCCGGTGTTGAGGACTAACTGCAAGCAATACAGCAGCGTGGCTGGTGTGGACATAGCGTCGAGGAAACCAAAGTGCTGACTCATTCCGAGAGCATATCATTCAGTTCGTTTTGTTTTGACTTCACTGCGTCGTGTCCAGAACCTGTATCCACTAGTCAGATAAGGTAGACGCTAACTGTATCCACTAGTCAGATAAGGTAGTCGCTAACTGTATCTACTAGTCAGATAAGGTAGACGCTAGCTGGAGAAGACACGGCGCCAGGAACTAACAGCTGGAAGTGCTAGTCAATTATTAAGCTGGAGTCGCTTATAAGAATTTAGCATCAGGAACATGCCGGCAACAGACAATGCAGCTCATTCACCCCTCTCTGACTGTAGAAACCAAGCGCGCATCATAAGCACGTTTATCACCCTGCCTTTATCCCGTTTATCTACCGTTTGTCGCAGCTGCTAAGGGTTAATGCACGTTTTAATGCTTTCTACCTTGTTACTGGATGTAAACTTCGGTCTCCTGTTATGGTAACTGAACAGTCTGCCGAACGCAATGACATCGGAATGGTGACCCCTATAAATCGTGCTACCAGTTAAAAGTACCTTATCTTAGTTTAGTCAGTACCAATACAACAAAAAACGTCAACATCCATACGTAACAGGCCAGTCTGGGCGTCTGCTGCCTTTGCTATTCACTGGTCGATTAAATAGTTCTGCAGACATCCTCAATCCGCAGTAAAAATTTTATTTCATTTTCCCGCCACACGTTTTATTCCCATATTGTGTGACTCAGTCCTAAGGTTTGCTTGTTAAACGCGCATGCGTCGTGACGTTGTGTCGTCTGATGATTTGAAGTCATCAGACAGTAGATGCAACCCGCCCGCTGCGTTGACATTCAAATCCTCGTCAGTTGATTTGATACAAGCATCGTTAACGGTACGTTTTCAGCATTTCTTCTACTGTTTCTTATTCATAGCCACTTTCCAATACTGCTAACTTCTGTTTTCTTTCAGTTTGAGAAATTCTAGTCAGTTCTCTTGTAAAACTAAGCAAATACTAGAAATATTGAAATACGAAATACTAAATAGAAATATTCAAATGAGAGCAAACCAAGAAATAATACTAAATTTGGGGATAGTCGAATGAAATTAAAGAAATACTGCAGTATGTTTGATCTGACTGGTGAAATGATAACGTGTAAACGTTATCGTGCATATTTCTACCCATAACAATTCTAGTTTTAGAGATCAGATCTAACGCTTTTTTGCGGCTGCAGTGGTTTGCATGGGGGGGATCGTATCGCCCGTTTATACGTAAAGATGCACGTAAAATACATTTGATAAACATGCCTTACGACTGCTTTTATGATCAGATTGACATACAAATGCTCATGCAAGCCATCCCAGGGCATACGGTTATGGAAGTTATTTACTTTTAAAAACACAAGAATTCTAATTACCGTGTTGTTTCATTGTATGAAGAAATAAAAAAAAGGTATTTTATGTAAGTTATCAGGAAGAATTTGGAGCTTGTGACAATTATTTTATGCTAGGAAGGGCGTATGGCACTAAGATGGCGGATGATGTGTCCAAGATGGCGGACGTGTTGTGGGGTCACATGAGACGTTACAGCGCAGCTTCTAATAGGTTACTGCCTTGGTCAATAGCCCAAAGTTAAAGGGATTGACAACAGAAATCCTGGGGTCGATTCTTTTTATTGAAATTTTTTCCCCACAATTGTTTTAAAGCTGATAAAGCTTGTTTTAAACAATGAAAATGGGAAGTTTCAGTTCAGTTATATTATTATTATTATTATTTGTAATTTAAACGCAAATACTAAATTACTTAGAAACCTAGGGCTCAGAATCCTCATAAAATTAAGAAGATGCAATCAGAAGTGTTTAATTTGTGGAGTTATTCAATAGTTTTTTGTTCTGGTTACTTATAGCTTCTTTATCCCAAGGTTGTTCTGGGGAGCGTCTTTTTTGGCCTGGTCCAAGTGGGTCCAAGCGTCACTGGAAAGAGATGTTTTAACGATAAGAACAATTATTGGCTATCATCGTTTTGAGGAATTTAACAAAAGAAGTAAATTTTTCACGTAAAATTAAAATCTTTGGTACCATAAAGCTCTTGTGAAAAAACTTAGCTTCAGATTCTCACGAGAGTTTCGCACGCTGCGCGCCCCGTCTCTGACCTAGATTGTCACGTACCTACCTCATGTAATACAAGTCTGAAGTCTAACCCTGAAAAGGAAACACCGTTGCCATCTTGCTGCCCTGCGTTGTCCCCAACCCCAGGTTGACTTTTCTAAACAGGACTGCTTCGAATTACAAAATCTTATCCCCAGTACTCAGTTCGTCTATTGTTTCAGCGCAAACATTTTAATTTAATACTCCCCTATAGACATAATCATTTTTATCTTTACTTAAGGAGAGGTTATGAATAGAATAGATACATGATAACAGAAAACACAGGACTGAGGACTCCAGGATGGATGCAATTACAATTATACAGACTATTCTCAAGTTCTGTTTTTCGGGTGGGTCGATTTGAAGGGATAGGAAATGAGAGAGA
>SMGT01009383.1:93453-104765 GCA_004794575.1 Lanistes nyassanus
GAGAGAGAAGCAGAGAAGAGAACGAATCACGTGTAAAAAAAATCTTGAACATGACTTAATGGATTGAGGTAAAAGAAATTTTTATTAAATGCATAAACTAAATTTTTAACAATTCTATGATGAAAAAAAGCCAGTGAACCATGCAAGTATTGCTAGAAAATCTCCACATTGACGAAGTCAATCAGGAAGTCAATCCCTTCATCAGGAGTGAACAAAAGCGACCAAACCAAAATACATAAAAGATAAAAAAAACACATTAAAAACTTATCTTGAATCATGAGCACATTCTCTTTACAGTATAAAGTGACTTTATTATTTTTTTACATCAGACTTACATCCCAAGTAGCAGTGGTTTGTTCTTATTCATTTTTGTCCAAATTTTCTTTGCATCCACGACCTTAGCCCACTCTGGTTGGAATCTTGAAAAATGAATCAAGTGGTAATTAATTTTAAATCTTTTAACAACATCGTATTTGAGATCAAAATAGCAAAAAGATTTTTCCCTTTTACGATATTGATCCTCAGTGCACCCTATTTTATCACTGTTTCTTGGATAAATTGCTTATGTTTTAAAGTATAATCCATTACATGTAAAGTTTATGCATTGGCAATGAGATATGAAACTAATATAATAAATGTTAATCTGTTATTGCGCTTTTCCTAATCCTAGGAATTCTGGTTCTGTTGTTGCAATTAAGACTTTAACATTTATTATATTAGTTTCAGATCTCACAATTTCTTATTGACAGGCTATTAATTAATCAGAAAAATACAGTCATTTAGCTATTCCTTATAAACGTGTTATCTTCAGTCTCTATTGCAAGTGCTGTGAAGTTTCTCACAGATCATAGATGGATTATGGTTCTGTTGTTGCATTTAAGACTTTGACATTTATTATATGATCTGTGAGAAACTTCACTCTTCCAGATTATTCCCGACCTCAGCAAGGCCAACCTGAGCGACTCCATAGAGGAGTTCTTCACAAAGGAGGATCTGGAAAAGATGTGCGTCTATGAGCAGAATCGCTACAGGAATGTTAGGAAAAACTACGAAATGTTGAAATACGTTGGTCAGTTTCTTTGTCTGTTCCCCGTGAAAACAATAAAATTGTGTGTTGTACATGCAGTTTCTTTTACACCGTAAGTGTGTAGCTTCTGATCCGATTTTGTGTTCATCAACAACTCCTGCTAAAGAGTTAACCATGGATAGAGACAAAATAACACGTAATTAACCCAATCAAATCAAATCCCGTCATACAGAATTAATCTAATTTTTATCGAGTAACGAATACCAGAACTTCTCAACAGTGCTGTAAATAAAATCTGAGCTTTCGTTATGTGCCTGATTACTTTTAATTGTAAATTAATGCATAGTTAATTTTTTTTATTATTGAAAACTGAAGGTCTATCTGCCGTAAAGCCAGAATTCATGCAGAGAAAGAAGAAACACAAGCATAAACAATGCACTGGTGACGTCACGGACCACACTAGCGAAGCCGAGAGTGACCAGGAGTGGTTACCCAAGCGCAAGAAACTGGGTACTTTAATTATAAGTCATCTCATTCAGTTGAAGATAATGATTTTCGAGCTTGGAAAGACGGGTTCCATAAGTGTCCATAAAACCAGAGAAAGTATGCGTAGGGGAAACCCGGATCGCGAAATGTTTTCCTAATTGAGTTCTGCCTAAGCCCGGCCGCGCATACCCGGCGTACCTAGTGCGCTGCGCATGCGAATGTCAGTTGCTAACTACAACAAGGGATAATTATAGATGAGGGCATGACCTCTACACAGCTTCACTTCTTATGGTTATAACGAAGTAGCAAAGCCGATGTTATAGATAGCTGAAGGTTAAAGACACTGGGTTTCACGATTATGTCGCAGGTTCGAAACTCATATTAGCTTACGAATGTTTTTTTTTTTTTTTTGAGGGGTAGGGGGTTAGGGGTCGGGATTAGTTGAAGGTTTAGCATTAATTATGGCTTCTGTTTTCATGTAAAAGTTCAAGCCTGTGTCTTTGCGCTAAACGGGATGAAAGATGGTCTGCGCATGCGTGCCCAGCCTTGGGCAGTACTCAACTGGAAAAAAAAATTCGCCATAACTCGCAACCGACGACCCTCTGCGTCGGTGTCAGGAACGAGATTCCGCTATGCTAGAGGCCGCCGCCCCTCCCCCTCCTTGCAATCTATAGAGTGATTTTAATGGCGGGATGAAATAACTTTTAAGTTTTCGAATTGCCCTATTCAGGAGAGTGAACGCCACAATCTTTGACATGAAGGCTTAAATCCGATTAAAAGAATACTGTAGCTAGTTTCGCCCTTTTACAGGTCGTCGACTGTGGAAAGCCCCATCGCAATCAGCACCAAAGTCTGCAACAATGGTACATAAACGAATTTTGTTTTTGAAGAATTGGGATAAGGAAATCAGCTGAACTCATATTTGTGTGCGTGCGTGCATGTGTCCAACACATACATATTTACATTCGAAAATAAAGTGTGAATACGAGATCAGTCATCTAAAATCGTCTTCAATATCACAAGTATGTCTAAAGTCCGTTGTTAATGTTAAACCAGTCCTTTCTAATATTAATTTTAAACCTGGATGGACTTAAGATTTGATAAAATTAAGGAAATGTTTGTAGGTGTGAGACAATAATGTTGTCTTTGTTGTGCTCCGTTAGAACAAGAAAGAAGAAAAGGTTAGTGCCTGTGCAGAGGACAGCGATGACGATCCGCAAGTGTACGAGTTCCGCAAGCGGAAGGAAATCAACTCCACGCACGTGGAAGTTCCTGATGACGATGAATTGTTGTGTACGTAAGCAGACACAACGGCGTCTATGTCCAGAGGTGTTTTACATTATTACAAACAGGTTTTTTTTCTTGGAAAGTGTTGCATTATTGCCCAGTTACTTGTTGGGAAGGGGGGGGGGGCCGACAGAAAAACGTTATGTTCACATTTGTTGCACTGTTGTGTCGTGTAAAACCATTGTGCCTTTTTCTCTCACCTACCCGACAGTTTAAATGTCCTGTGCGAAAAGATTTCAAAAAGAAAAATAAATCAGGCCATATAGTTCACTTTTGCTTAAATCTTAGAAATGATAATTTTTCTACGAAGTTTTTGATGTGTATGCTTCGCTATAGCAGTATATCAAATTTAGTAGCTAAATATATTTAACTGAGAAACATCAGCGATTGCTGCGATTTCAGACTGCGAAGAATGCAATGTGGAATATCCGGATGAGTGCCCTGTCCACGGACCTCTTCAAGCTGTCTTTGACACACCTGTACGTATAGATGTACTCTAGAAACACTGAAAACTAATGAGGAAGGGCTTTCAGTTCTAGGGAACTGGATATAATTTACAAATACTTGCATCTTTCTGTTATCAGTGCTTGTAGCTTCTTTTTAGCAACTTCGACTGCTGTGTAGAAAACTGTCCGTGTGATACGGGCACATAAATGCACTATTTTTTGTTATCATCGGTCGCAGCTTCTTTGATTCCCCTTTTGCTGCAGGTACCTGCAGATGGCTCTGACCCAGAGAGGGCGCTGCACACGCTGCCCGCGGGTCTGGAAGTACGAGAGTCTGGAATACCTAACGCTGGGCTTGGTGTCTGGGCCACCAAATTCTTCCCCGTGCGCACTCGCTTTGGTCCGTATGAGGGACGGAGAGTTACTGACCCTGCTGTAGCCCATTCTTCTGGCTACTGCTGGCAGGTCAGGGGTCATGATGGAGAGAATTTGTATACGCACAATGGGTTTAATTACTAAGAAGCCAACCTTCAGAATCATGTTTGTGTTACAAATATCTATTTCGCCCATTGCCTCTCTTTATAAGAAGTCTAGTTCCGTCTCTCACCCTGCTCCCCTGCCGCAAACACTCCTCTCCTGACAGCATCTACCAGCACAACAGGATGCAAGAAGACAGAGCTAGAGTTCAAAGGAACACAGATGAAGATCAGAATATGTCGCTGTTACTGCCATCAGCTAAGAAAATCATGAGCTTGTCTCCATGAACATGCATGTAAACGTGAATGGTAGAAGGGTTAAGGTCTACAAAGATTACCATTATTCGATATACCACTGTCATTGTGGTATACAGGTAGCAGGATTAATCTTGATAGAATATCATAACTCCATTGCAGAAGCATTCACGGTAAGTCGTACATCAACATGTAATGGCCCCAATGAACGCACAGCTACCGTATTCAAAGAGGCATCAGTGACACAAGGTACCATTTTCACAGAGATGTACATTTTATGGCCCCAGTAATTACGAACATTCAGTATATAATAAGCTGCAGTTATTCCTAGAGTTTGCTACACGTCCTTCTATTGTTCTCGTACATTTAAGTGGAATATTGACCGAAGTTTTCAGTACACGATGTACAACTCTCAGCGTGACGTACATCTACAGGTATCAGTGATCACAAAAGTGTGTTCTCTCCCTGCAGTACCAACAGTCCATTTGTGCGAGTCTTTTCTTTCGTTAAAAAATTGATCGGCGGAAGAATCCCAGAATGCCAGACTGCGTACATGGTGATTACCAGTCTGAGAATGTGTGTGTCTTGTCACAGCCCGGCACAGAGCTTCTGGTCTGGTATGAGGCAGACTACGGCCAGAAACTGGGCATCGAGCGGGACAAGGCCTGTAGGTCTTCAGGACATCTGGCGCCACCATATGGTAATTTAAAGGGAAACTTAACCCTAGACTCAGCTTGAGATGAATTCATAGATATTGATATTGTGAGTCTTGTCAGCCACAAATTTCAAGCTGTATCGGTACTATTTCCATACAATCCAAGTTTTAATTTCGGTAAATAGTGGTACACGGACGTCGCCATGTTGTGGTACTCTTTCGCGAATGAAAGCAAAATATCGCTGCTGTCGTCTGGTCTAGTGACGTCAGTTCCCCAGAAGCATTCTTCAACATGCCACAGTACAAAGCGTTCGGCTGTTTCAACGAACAGTGCAAATCGTTTAATGTAGACGGAAGCCAAAAGAGCTTTTTTGGGATTATGAATCCAGCAAAATAAAAGATTTGTATGCACTATGTAAAAAGTTGCTTGAAAATTTAAAGAACGCCAAAGTTGGCTCGTCGTGCGTAAAAAGTATAAATGGCACAAATCGCACCTCGTGTGCGAGGACCATTTTACGAGGGAGTGCTTTGAAGGCACCTACGAAAATGATGTGGCTGCTTCGCTTGGCTTCAAGACTTTAAAGAAAAAGTTAAAGAAAGGAGCCATTCCGACAATTATCAATACAAAGTGTTCCAATGTAAAAGGCATTGCAGTAAGGCAAGACCGGACGGAAGCTGAGCCTGAGAGTGAGAACAGACGATTACAGCTGAGAGCGAAAAGACAGACAGCGCGGGTAAAATAAAAAAAATCACATTTTTACTGCTAAACAACTAATGGTAATGATATAAAATATTACGGTTTTTTAATCATGATATAATTTGTATGAAGTGTTATTTATTTTTTTAAGTAAATATAGAAAATACTTAAATAGGTATATACAAATAATGCATACAGTATGGTTGATTTGTTAAAATATGCCATATGTATGGCCTACAAGGCCTGTATAGCAATACAAAGTACTTGAAAACAAACGCATGTATATGCATGCATGTGTGCATGGACACACCAGTACACACAACAAAGGACACCTATGTAAATATACTAGTCACAACAGCACTCGTCTTGCTCAGTATCGGTACTTTCCGTGTTTTGTAGTTCTTCCTCCGTGTGTTCTGGGTCATAAGTGTAAGCTACAACTCCCAGATCCATAACGGAAATTATCTTGCGAATGTTCGCGATGTCACTAACAAAAGCGTCTGTGACGATGCTGCTTTCAGCGCTATCGGCTACAGGCTGCAGTAGCTTTCTCCCTGCGTGGGTAACTGACGTCACTCATCAAGGCAACATGGCGGCTTCCATGTAAGGCCGATGAGCGGCATTAAAAGCTGGGTTGTAAGTGAACAGTTCTTTTGTAGCTTTGAATTTAGGGTTAAAAAGACTCACAACATCAATATTCATCAATTCAAGCCAGGTTACTTCTAGGGTTAAGTTTCCCTTTAAGTATAAGTCATCAGCCTCTTTTTCAGAAAGGGGAGATTATTTTTTATTTTTAATTCTGTTTTTATGTGACATTGGAAATTGCATTTCTTAATCTCAGTTTTAAAATTGTTTCTTCGTTTTTAGATATCAGTTCTATTTGTGTACTTTAGAACTGACTGTTGTTTGTAGATAGAAGTTAAAGATGTGTACTACTGACACCGATTGTTATTTGTAGATACTATATCTACATACGAGCAACTATAATGGCTGTATGTATGTTGCAGGTGTTTTTCCCTGCCCAGGCTGCAGGTTGGCTTTTGTTGACAGCAGATACCTGGAAAAACACACAAACCAAATACATGGCCACTATCGAAATGTCAACACAAAACAGGTGACACAGACGGATATGGGCAGGTCCACAAACACCACCAGACCGTGTCATTTCAAGGACTCTTTGTTGAGCAACACTGAGAGGAACGAGAAAACTAAAGCTGACGATCTCTCTGGCAGACGTGAAACACCTAGTACCCCTATGACCGACTGGGATAGTTTAGATAAGAATATGACAACTGACTCAGGAAACCAGACACACAGAAGTCACACGATGACTGACACACACGAAGGACCCTATACATGCAAAACATGTGGAAAGACATTCACAACAAGTAGTCACCTCAAAACACACATGCGAACGCACACTGGGGAAAGACCCTATCTATGTCAAACATGTGGCAAGATATTCACACAAAGTGGTGACCTCAATACCCACATGCGAACACACACTGGGGAAAGACCTTTTACATGTAAAACATGTGGAAACACATTCACAACAAGTAGTAACCTCAATACACACATGCGAACACACACTGGGGAAAAACCCTATACATGTAAGACATGTGGCCAGACATCCACAACAAGTAGTAGCCTCAATAAACACATGCGAACACACACTGGCGAAAGACCCTATACATGTAAAACGTGTGGGAACACATTCATAGAAAGTGGTAGCCTCAAAAAACACATGCGAACGCACACTGGGGAAAAACCCTATACATGCAGAACATGTTGCGAGTCATTCACAACAAGTGGTACCCTCAATAGACACATGCGAACGCACACTGGGGAAAGACCCTATACATGTCACACGTGTGGGAACACATTCACACAAAGTGGTAACCTCAAAAAACACATGCGAACACACAGTGGGGACAGACCCTATCTATGTCACACGTGTGGGAACACATTCACACAAAGTGGTAGCCTCAAAAAACACATGCGAACACACAGTGGGGACAGACCCTATACATGTCACACGTGTGGCGAGACCTTCACACGTAGTGGTCACCTTACGAGACACAAGAAAAGTCATTTCAAGCATGTTGTCTGCGATTGACTGTACTTTTAAAGGCGCTGGGATGGGGTTGCTAGGAGACTGCATTTGCATTTTTCAGATTTTTCTTGGGATTTCGTTTATTTATTGGTTAGTCGATGCGATTTCTTTGACCTGCACAACAAAATGTCACCCCCAGCCCTTTTTTCACACACTAGGTGAACCAGGGATGAGCGCGTTTGCTTTCACTCGACTCCACACAACACGATGAACCCGAAACACGAGAATAGAAAAGTTTATTTTAAAAAAGGACACCGCATCCCTTTATCCAATCACTGCTTAGCAGTCTTATTCAGTCTCACTCCCACACTCCATCTCGTCTTTCTTCTCGTTTTTCTACAGTACATTCTTTCTTATCACACCTCGTGCATTACATTCTAAGTACAGTCATCACTATGAATAATTCAACGTATTTACTTATCACACTTGCGATTAGTACTCAGTCATGTTACACACAGTTATCTCTGAGTTCATCGTCACTATCAGGCAATATTCCTCTACGCGAATCGGCAAAGTTATATCTTCCTTGCAAAGGAATTGATCACTTTTTACAGTCCATATCCTCATCATCTTTAATTTTCGGTACCTATAAGTTGATTACCGTCATCACTACTAAAAGTCTGTGTTAAGCCCTTTAACAATTTTTTCTACCATTGTCCTTTCACTCGAGGCTGAATCATCAAGATTATCCGAAATTCCTAAGTGAACGTATTACTTTGCCGGCATATCAATGTCTCAGTGAAAACAACGCTGAGACACATTACTTGTCACACGTGAGATGCACATCACTGAATCCTGTAACGGAGAGGAGTCACTCTCGTACATCCTCCTGCTGACCAACCGATACTAGCCGAGTGTCTGTTGTCAGCGATTTTACAGTGATACAACCAGTGTTACAGCATGGTCGCCGTCATGAGACGAAGACCAACATCCACCATTCAGTCCGCTTCCGATTTCAGTCTCTCCACTCGGGTGCGATGTTAGGGAACCTACATCAAACCAGATCCCTATACAAACATTAGTGCTGCATTTTCAGTTCTACGAACATGTAATCACACACATTACAACCCCCTCCCCCCCAAAAAATGTCGCCTCATAGCTGCTGCCTCGTCGAAAGGGACAGCGCGGGCTCGTCCTCAGCGGCTCAGTCACACAGCTGAGGGCTGATGCAGACGTCCCTTCCTCGGCTATCGTCATCTGTCTGATGATCATGTCAGTCGGACGAGTTATTTTCTGGTTATTTCCAATATGTTGTTATCCACAACGTTTATCACTTCATTGGTTGAATGTAAAAGTCAAATACCAGTGTCTTCCTTCGTCTTTCTTTAAAACTGGATGTTAAGATGGTGTGTGTGGTGTGTGTGTGTGAGAGATGTGGGAAGGGATGTTTAAATGAACTCAGCGTGGCCGGTGGATAAACTTCACTAGTGTGATACAGAAGGTCAAACCAGAGACATCGCCCAGCCACACACCCACGCAGCATAGAAATTCCTCTACTACTAAGCTCATGGACGCAGGTGTTGACAAGACGACGATCTTATTCTTGACAGAATAGAAATAATTAAGCAGATTACAGATCTAGACAAGACAAAGGATGACTCGTTAAGCCGCGGACCGATCACAGCTGCCGCCTCAAATTACGTAATATGAGACTATATCTACACTTTCTGAACCACAATAAGAATTATCACATGATGTGGACAGGATAACGGCAAATCCACAAATTACCCAGGCACCCCGCCATCCCCTCCCCAAAGATTTTAATGTACCGACTGTAAGGTGACCGTTGCGTACACACGGGCGCTACTCAATCACTATGGTATGAGTTTAGCAGACGACAATTTGACACTTTCTCTTCGTCTATTGATTATTTTTGTGCTCAGAAAATACGCAAGCGCCACCATGCTTACTACATACGAACCATTTTTACGTTTCCACGGTGTTCTCCAGTGTTATTTGTAGCTACAGACACGTCTGGCCAAATATGGATATATTTTCCGAGTTTAGACCTAACTGCGTTTCTTGTTAGTGAATCTAATTTCGTTGTAGTTATGTTGATTTAACATATAATAATAACAACAACAATAATAATAAATGAGGATTTGTAACGCGCGAGAACACATTTCATGCACACTTGGCGCGGACGAGGCACCTACTCAGTGAAAATAACGAAACACACACACACACACACACAGAGGGAGAGATGAATGCAACAAACACACAGATGGAGAGATGAAAGAAAGACAGGTTGGGATACAGATCGTCCTTCAGTCACAGACGGGTGGAAAAGTGTCATAATAGAGGAAGTTGTAGGTTAATGCAGACAGGCAGTCGCGACGTCAGTCAAGGTACTTGCGGAAAAGAAAAGTTTTTAAGTTTCGTTTGAAAGTCTGCAGTGATGGGGAGTGGCGAATGTTGTGGGGAAGTGAGTTCCATTGGGTGGATGCCGAGAAGGTGAACATGCGCTCTCCATATGTTTTTGTCCTGATGCGGGGTACTGAGAGAATGCGATCATCGGAAGAGGAGCGGAGCTGTCTCACTGGAGTGTAGATTGTAAGATGTTCTGAAAAGTAGATGGGGCATGCACCGGTGAAGAAATTGAAACAGAGAGTAGACAACTTGTAGTCGATGCGAGCCTGAATGGGGAGCCAGTGCAGAGTGTGGAGGAGAGGTGTGGCATGGTCTGTTTTGCGCGCTTTCAGGACAAGGCGAGCGGCCGAGTTTTGAAGTTTCTGTAACTTCTGTAGCAGATATAGAGGACAGCCGGCTAGCAAGGAATTGCAGTAGTCGAGTTTAGACAGAACGTAGGCACATACAAATGTGTTTGCAACCTGATCGGACAGAAGGTGACGGAAGCTGCTAATTTTTCTGAGTTCATAATAAGCGGATCTGCAGATGCTGGAAATGTGTTTGTCAAGTGTCATGTTAGAGGTAATAATAACACCGAGATTTCTTGCTAAGTCGGCGAAAGGGATGTCGACATCACCAATCCGGACTGCTGTGGGATATTCTGTCACTCCAGCATTTCTTTTACTGAAGAGAAGAGCCTCTGTTTTTTCGTCGTTCAACTTTAGTCTGTTGTGGACCATCCATGCTTTGACACCGGATATGCAAGTCTGCATGGTCCTGAGGCTGGCACGTACATCAGCTGGAGGACAAGAACTGTATAACTGGGTGTCGTCTGCATAGGACTGGCTGGAGACCGTGTGAGAGTGAATGAGTGATGATAGTGGTTTGATGTATAGGATGAAAAGGATAGGGCCCAGGACAGATCCCTGAGGGACTCCGAGAGACAATACTAATGGGGGTGACAACTGGTCAGCGACAAGTACAGACTGAGTTCTACCAGAGAGGTGGGACTGGAACCACGCCAGCGCCGACCCACAGATGCCGTATACATCATGGAGACGATTGAGGAGGATGGTATGGTCGATCGTATCAAACACTGCGGAAAGATCAAGGAGGGTCAGAAAAGACACATCGCCTCCATCCAGAGTAGACAAAATGTCGTTGACAACTACAGTCAGAGATGTTTCCGTGCTGTGGAATGGCCGATATGCTGACTGAGAGTGAGAGATAAGGTCATTTGAGTTGAGGTAGGCGAGAAGTTGATTTAGGACGCCCCTTTCAACCACTTTTGAGAGAAAGGGTAGGTTGGAAACTGGGCGGTAGTTCTTGAGGCTGTTTGCGTCAAGGGTGGGTTTCTTGAGGAGAGGCTTGACTATTGTAGCCTTGAACAGCGATGGAAAGACTCCTGATTACAGACTGTCGTTTACGATCTGTGTGAGAGTTGGGAGCAGAACATCTAGGCAATCAAGGAGAAGGTGGGTTGGTATGGGGTCCATAGGGCAGGTAGTATGTTTAGATTTT
>SMGT01009383.1:106887-125931 GCA_004794575.1 Lanistes nyassanus
AGGGGGGGGGGGGGGGGGGGGGGGGCTGAACAGCACACGTGTACTTCTCTGTTCTGTTCTAGTTGAGGATTGTCCAAGGCATGGAGATAATAAAGCTGAATGAAGCTGGAATTGATATCATCTCCAACGCCTCTCAGTGACAGACCTTGCCTTGCTAAAAGTCTGACCTTCAGGTTTCTCCTGCTTGTTCATTTTTCTGCAGTGCAGCCTTCTGCCAAGCTTTACCAGTTTCTTTCTTTCTCTTTCTTTCTTTGCTTTTGGTTTGAAAAGTGGTTCGACCCTGGGTACTACTCCCCTACATCAGTTAGTTGTTGTGCACCCAATGTGACTGGGCGTGTGGGATTGTCGACAGGGTCTTAAGCAAAGTATGTGGATGTTATTGTTGCTGTTTGTGCAGAGGATGACGAGAGGAGAGTTGTATAAGTTGAAATATAGACCTCGCTTAAATTGACGCGCTAAAAGGCCGAGCATCTGCGACCAGAAATCCCACTTGTGCTTTACATACATAAATAATAATTATTCTTCACTGTGTTACTGAGTTATGTTATTCTTTGGTGAAATTCTAGGCGGATCGAGATCCTACCCGTATGAGTGCACTGACGTCATAAGTATAACAGTGCGCTTTTTATTCAACCCAGGCGTTTTACAGTCTTCATAAGGTCCGGTCGTGTGAAGTACAGCACGTAACAACACCTTAAGAGTAGAAAGAATTAAAGAGAACAACTAACTTCTGTATTCGACTAACAAACGGAAATTTCCACCAGCCCGCTTAGTTTTGTTTCCATTTTATTTAATCTATTAAAAAGTTGTTCTGAGTGACACCTTGTACAGGCAACACAATTCTAAGACTACGGACAAAATTAGGGGGTAAAATGGAAGCTCCTAATTAGGATCGTTGAAAGTTATGAAAAATTTCGGTCTTCTTTGGGATCTTAATTAGAAAATGAGTTACCCATTTTCATTAAGGGCAGGTCTTTCATGAATTATAAAACGCGTCGGACAAGTTATAAATGTGTCGGATAAAAATAAGACAAAGCAAAGTGTTTATTGAAAGGGAATGTGAGTCATACACTTTAAAGCTCATATACGCAATCAGTAGAAAGAAAAAGTGAAGGAATGAAGAAATAAGAACAGAAGAACGAGGGAGCAAGGAATGGAGAAAGATCGTTACTTCTCTGCAGAAATGTTTGTCCACATTACATTTGAAAGTGTTCAACAGTTATCGAAATGCACTGCCCTCTGCACAAACAGTTGGTTTTTCCTCTTATTCAGTCTTTCCGGAGACTGTCCTCCTCATGAGTCTCTGCTGGCCTTATAGTGTTGTGCATAGCAGACGACAAGTTTGATTTCGTGGATCACTTATGATCTCCTCTGTGGACTGATGAAAATAAATCTTGGAAGGAAACCATTTAAATAGTGACAACATTAAAGTGATCATCTAGTGTAATATATAAATATATCAGTGGAATATTTTGTGTGTAGGTGAGAAAGAAATAGAGAACACATAAAGGGATTGCACTCGTATTTGGTTATGGATGTGTGCACCCACGCACACGCCCGTGCGCGCGTCTAGCATAAAGATGACACTGAAACTGGTTAAAACCTTCGATGAAATTTCATTTTGTAATTCAGCCTTTCGCGTGAAGGTACATCAATCTCATCAAACTTCCCATCTCTTAAGTCTCTATGTAATCTAGATTTCTCATTTATTTGCCTATTAACATTTCAGCATCGACACACGATGAACACAGTTTTCTGGGACTGACACTGATACTAGTTAACTGCAATTTTACAAAAGTTAAGAAGAGGTTAGCTTGGTCACACAGCATCGCTGTTTCTTCGCAAGGTCTTTCCCGTTAGCTCAAAATAAACTTACCAACATACCGACCGACCCTTAAAACCAAATATTATGTATACTTTAATGTACAGTTAGTAAACAGGGAAGTGTTAAATAAAATGTTCAGTTTTTGCAATGCTAAAAAAAGCCTGTAATGGTTGAAAAGCAAAGTTTACAAAAATCTAGAAATGTATGAAAGGATTGTGTTTGTGTGTGTGCGTATGTGTACACATGTGTATATACTGTATATATACTATGAGATTGAAGAAAAAAAATGCGAATCCACCCCTTTTTATTTTTGCTGATTTCTCTATTGTGTCGGTAGCACATACTAGAAATGTTTTGACAGATTTCTCTGCAGACCGGTCATAGCTGTATTTCGTGACTGAGCTGTCCTTATGGGAATAGGAAATGAATTTGCAGAGTAAACACGATATGTACACGCAGTTAGATTTAATTGTTTGTTGGAGATCGCAATTCAAGTTCCTTTAACTATCACTAGCCCGACGGTCTAGTAATGTCACGTTTTGGGTGGGATAGTATCGACACAAAATTCATATCATAGACTTTGTTACAATTCATTTCTAACAATCTCTATGTTTGAGCGTTTGTCTGGGAAACCCGGATAGCTCAGCTGGTAGAGGTGGAAGGTTGCTGGCTGGAATCCTGGTGTGGCCAATGATTATTAACTTTATTACTTTGCCCAACAACTACAAACAAAACAATGGAAGGAATTAAAGAAATATCACATCAGTCAATGGACAGTTACATGCACACCAACACTTAGACATAAAGCAAACAATAAACACATTGAAGTGTCTGATATAAAATATGTGTTGCTATTTAACACCTCGCTCGCCAAACTCCTAGGAACACTTTTATAGTCAGAGCTAGACTCTCTTCAATCAGCCACACTAGTCGCACTTGGATATCTGGGAGGACTTGGACACCTGCAAGATGCTGGTTCTTGAAAAGTTCCCGGATTCAAAGGTCACAACAAATGCCTCAGCGTGGCTCTGTTGCAGCGAAACAGTTGGCAACCTGTAGAATGTCAAGGGTGTCTGCCCTATGCTGGTGGACGTGCAGAAGCATGAGGATGTTCAATCTATTCTCGCCCATTGTGGTATAGTAAGGGGTATAGTTCCCACACAATCCCCTCCCCTCCTCCAGGAACCGTCCCTCGGCTGTCGCCCCCGATTCCCCTCCCGGAGCCCAAATCACTCTTCATGCATGTTCTGAAGGCCACGGAAGCTAAATTTCGGCAGTAGTGAACAGGCCCGGTGTGCACTGGGGTGGGGACAGATGATGTCTGACAACAGGATAACCTAATTGATCAGCAGCTGGTGTTTTTATGTTGGCTCCAAAACGTCTGTAATTGTGCTTTGAGCCTTGAAGCGTCGAACACTGCAAGTTCAGGACATGACTGACTTCCAATTCGACGTCTTTCTTTATTAGCAGATTTCAGAAGGACTTGCTCGCACTGAGAATTCCTGACAAAGTCGTCGTGGTCGAATCGATCTTTGGTAGTGGTCACAAATACCTCGGCCATCTAAAAGCAGATGCACTCAAATGATCTTCCACATTAGCGATTGATTCTTGTATTCAAGGATGTATTCACATCTGTATCGTGAGCTTCGGCTGAACTTTTCATACACCAGGTAGCGGAGGTACCAGCTGTGTCCTAAGGAGAACCGCGCCCTCACTTCGCTAGTTCGCCCAGCAAAGAACCATCTTTCTTGAGCATTCACGTGTAGCAATAGGAAAACTAGCCTGTGGAACTAGCCTCCAGGAACCGTCCCTCGGCTGTCGCCCCCGATTCCCCTCCCGGAGCCTAAATCACTCTTCACGCATGTTCTGAAGGCCACACAAGCTAAATTCCGGCAGTAGTGAACAGGCCCGGTGTTCAGGACTAACTGAAAGCAATACAGCAGCGTGGCTGGTGTGGACATAGCGTCGAGGAAATCAAAGTGCTGACTCATTCTCAGAGCATATCATTCAGTTCGTTTTGTTTCGACTTCACTGCGTCGTGTCCAGAAACTGTATCTACTAGTCAGATAAGGTAGACGCTAGCTGGAGAAGACACGGCGCCAGGAACTAACAGCTGGAAGTGCAAGTCAATTTTAGCTGGAGACGCTAGACAATATAGTCGCTTGACGGTTTATAAGAATTTAGCATCAGGAACATGCCGGCAACAGACAATGCAGCTGATTCATTCGTCTCTGAATGTAGAAACCAAGCGCGCATCATAAGCACGTTTATCACCCTACCTTCATCCCGTTTATCTACCGTTTGTCGCAGCTGCTAAGGGTTAATGCACGTTTTAATGCTTTCCACCTTGTTACTGGATGTAAGTCTTGCGAGGGCTGTATTCGGCACATCAAAGTGCTGGTTACCGACGTGTTTAGCAAAGCATAAGCAAACTCAGAGACAGAAGCTGCAGTATTTATGAGCGAATCGGTTTCGCTATTTTGATGGATTTTTCTTCTGACGCTCTAAAAAGTGGATGCCTTATTTTGAAGCTCCCTGTTACAGCGACTTATTAAACAGTTGTTACCAATTCCTGTAAGTGCAATTTGATTAATTTTGATTCGCTTGTAAACTTCCATATCAGAGAACACGCACATTTGGAACCTCTTAGCAAGGCCTTAATTTAGCAGATACGGGGATGCAGGAACACCATTTTGATAGTGTGTGAGTTTGTTTGTGTGTGTGTCGTGTGTTCGCGTGGGCTCGTATATTTTTTAAACTTCGGTCTTCTGTTACGGTAACTGATGCCGAACAATCTGCTGAACGCAATGACATCGGAATGGTGACCCCTGTAGATCGTGCTGCCAGTTAAAATAACCTTATCTTAGTTTAGTCAGTACCAATACAACAAAAAGCGTCAACATCCATATGTAAGCTATACACTGGTCAATTACATAGATCTGCAGACGTTTAACTGATCCATCATCAATCCGCAGTAAACATCTTATTTCATTTTTCCGCCACACGTTCTGGTTCCCATATTGTGTGACGCAGTCCTAAGGCTTGCTTGTTAAACGCGCATGCGTCATGACGTTGTGTCGTCTGATGATTTGAAGTCATCAGACAGTAGATGCCGCCCGCCCGGTAAGCTGACTCAGTTGATTTGACACAAGCATCGTTAATGGTACTACTGCCACTTTCTAATACTGCTAATGTCTGTTTTCTTTCAGTTTGAGAAATTCTAGTCAGTTCTCTTGTAAAACTAAGCAAATACTAGAAATACGAAATATTAAATAGAAATATTCAAATGAAAGCAAACCAAGAAATAATACTAAATTTGGGGATAGTGGAATGAAATTAAAGAAATACTGCAGTGTGTTCGATCTGATTGGTGAAATGATAACGTGTAAACGTTATTGTGCATATTTCCACCCATAATTTCTAGTTTTAGAGATCAGATCTAACGCTTTTTTTGCGACTGCAGTGGTTTGCATGGGGGGATCGTATCGCCCGTTTATACGTAAAGATGCACGTAAAATACATTTGGTAAACATGCCTTACGACTGCTTTTATGATCCGATGGACATAAAAATGATAATGCAAGCCATCCCAGGGCATACGGTTATTCCAGTTGTTTACTTTTAAAAACACAAGAAGACTAATTACGTTGTTGTTTAATTGTATGAAGAAATAAAAAATAGGTATTATATGTAAATTATCAGTAAGACTTTGGAGCTTGTGACAATTATTTTATGCTAGGAAGGGCGTAAGGCACTAAAATGGCGGATGATGTGTTCAAGATGGCGGACGTGTTTTGGGGTCACACGAGAAGTTACCGCCTTGGTCTATAGCTGAAAGCTAAATGTGTTGACAACAGAAATCCTGGGGTCGATTTTTCCCACAACTTTTTTAAAGCTGTGTTTGGGGTGGGGATTTTATGTAGGTACGTGACAAAAAATCTTCACCAATATTTAAAAATAATATATCAACGGAAAGCTTAATCTCTGAGCAATTTAATGGAAGTAATATTAATTGATTTTACTGATTTTTAATACCTAAAGTTGCATACTGAAGTGTGCATGAAAAATAAGATAAGTTGTACACAGAGCACTAGAAGACTAAATATTTTAATACAAGTCTGAAGTCTAACTCTGACAAGGAAACACCGTTGTCATCTTGCTGCCCTGCGTTGACTTTTCTAAACAGGACTGCTTCAACTTTACAAAATCTTAGCCCCAGTACTCAGTTCGTCTATTGTTTCAGCGCAAACATTTTAATTTAATACTCCCCAAATAGACATAATCATTTTTATCTTTACTTAAGGAGAGGTTATGAATAGAATAGATACTTGATTACAGAAAACACAGGACTGAGGACTATTCTCAAGTTCTGTTTTTCGGGTGGGTCTAGTTGGGGGGATGGGAAATGAGAGAGAGAGAGAATGAATCACGTGTAAAAAATCTTGAACCTGACTTTCTGGATTGAGGTAAAAGAAATTTTTATTAAACGCGTAAACTAAATTTTTAACAATTCTGTGATGAAAAAAGCCAGTGAACCATGCAAGTATTGCCAGAAAATCTCCACATTGACGAAGTCAGCCAGGAAGTCAATCCCTTCGTCAGGAGTGAGCAAAAGCGACCAAACCAAAATACATAAAAGATTTTTAAAAATCACAGTAAAAAACTTATCTTGAAAATCATGAGCACATTCTGTTTACAGTATGAAGTGACTTTTTTTTAATATCAGACTTACATCCCAAGTAGCAGTGGCTTGTTCTTATTAATTTTTCTCCAAATTTTCTTAGCATCCACGACCTTATCCCACTCTGGTTGGAATCTTCGAAAATGAATCGAGTGGTAAGTAATTTTACATCTTTTACAACATTGTATTTGAGATCTAAATAGCAAAAAGATTTCTCCCTTTTACGATATTGATCTTCAGTGCACCATATTTTATCACTGTTTCTTGGATAAATTGCTGATTTATTAAAGTATAATACATTACATGTAAAGTTTATGCATTGGCATACATTACACAGCGGGAGGGGGAATAGGCTTTTCTTAGACGGATCATGGTTTATTAGAGCGATCTCCCCAGCGATTTAATCATAATGACTTTTCTAGATGTTCATCTAGGTGATCTTTTCTGCCCGGAAATTTTGACAGTAAAGTATTGTTTGTTTGGGGAACATGCAATAGCGACTGAAGATGCCCACGTTTATTACGGAATAGCGAAATGCCTGTATATTTCTGATTCATTAATAGCCTGTCACTAAGAAATTGTGAGATCTGAAACTAAGTTTAATTGCAACAACAGAACCAGAATTCTGTAGGATTAGGAAAAGGGCAATAACAGAAATGTATCATTATGAAAGAATAAGGAGAAACGTCAATAATGAACAAAAGGACCAAAAAAACACACTATATGGTTACAATGCGTTATACATTGGAGATTTTGACCCAGGCAGTTCCCACTATAACACTGTTAGAAGGGTCTAATAGACCCAACGATAAAAATAGTTTAAAATACAGTTTTTGAACCAACGTTTGTTCATTATGTTCGGTTCAGAACTGCGAATTGCACTTTAGTGAAAGTAAGCCTGAAAATGTTTTAACTTGGCACTTAGAATGCAAAACAAAAACTAATAACAAACAGTGCAAGGAGATCCGGTGTGATCAAACAGAGCGGACGGTAAGGAGGGTTGAAGGGGAACGAAGGCGGACAAAGAACTCGAGATGACTTTTATGAAAATGATGTGACGTACAGAAGTACTGACAACAGTACTTCGCAAGCTAAACTGACAGCACACGGCGCGTCATTTCTGTGCCTGGTTACGCGCATAATTTCCAGACAGCGCTTTTTTTATTAAGAACTCTGTACGGTTCCTCCATACTTCTGAAAGCTGCCTTCAACAGCCGTACGTACCACTCCCGAAACACACAGCTTAGCAAATGGCTACAGCAGTATGGTACTTTGTCAGCCAACTAGTTGCATCAAGAATCCATCTATGATCTGTTAGAAACTTCACTCTTCCAGATTATTCCCGACCTCAGCAAGGCCAACCTGAGCGACTCCATAGAGGAGTTCTTCACAAAGGAGGATCTGGAAAAGATGTGCGTCTATGAGCAGAATCGCTACAGGAATGTTAGGAAAAACTACGAAATGTTGAAATACGTTGGTCAGTTTCTTTGTCTGTTCCCCGTGAAAACAATAAAATTGTATGTGTTGCACATGCAGTTTGTTTTACGCCGTAAGTGTGTAGCTTCTGATCCGATTTTGTGTTCATCAACAACTCCTGCTAAAGAGTTAGCCATGGATAGAGACAAAATAACACGTAATTAACGCAATCAAATCAAATCCCGTCATACAGAATTAATCTAATTTTTATCGAGTAACGAATACCAGAACTTCTCAACAGTGCTGTACATAAATCTGAATCTTTAAAGAACGTCTAACCAAAGTTGCTGAAACTAAGTATATTAACGTTTTCTTTTTTGGTACAGAAAATTTAATTTAGTATCTAATTTAATCACTGATTTTACTGTAGTTTCGAGTACCAATTCGTTGTATTTCTAAAAACGTCTTTTTTCTAAAATTTGGAACTGGACAAGTGATCGTTTTAGTGTTTGAGCTTTCGTTACGTGTCTGATTACCTTTAATTGTTAATTAATGCATAGCTAATTTTTTTTTGAAAAATGAAGAACTATCTGCCGTAAAGCCAGAATTCATGCAGAGAAAGAAGAAACACAAACCTAAACAATGCACTGGTGACGTCACGGACCACTCTAGAGAAGCCGAGAGTGACCAGGGGTGGTTACCCAAGCGCAAGAAACTGGGTATTTTAAGTATAAATCATCTCATTCAGTTGAAGATAATGATTTTCGAGCATGGAAAAACGGGTTCCATAACTGTCCATAAAACTGCCCGTAACTGTGAAAGATGTGATTTGAAGTCTTTAATCGCTATTACATATGACGTCAAGTGTCGTCCCAATTACACATAAGTTGACACAGTCTTCAGGATACACTCTTCTGTTTTCATGTTGCTATACCTCCCTCACCCCCATCCCGACCGCCTCGGTGGTCCAAAGGATAAGGCGTCCGCTTCCGAGGTGGGAGGTCGGCAGTTTGCACCTCGACAGAGTCATACCTAAGACTTAAATTTAAAAATTGGCAATGTAGTAGCTGTCCTGCCAGACGCCTGGCACTACAGGGAACAACACTAGGACTGGTTGGCCCGGTGTCAGTATAGTGTGACTGGGTGGGACTGAAGCCTGTGTTGTGACAGCAGTTCCACATGTGGCGGAACGTAAACTTTGTCTAAGCAACGCCGTCCTGAAATGCACATAGTTTGCGGCTGGACGTTAAGCAATAACCAACCAACCCCCATCCCCACAGTTACTAACATATTTGCGTGATTCAGTACAGATTACAAATCATGTGCATAGCCAGGTCAGCGCGGACCGCAACATACAGCAGCGACGACATCCAAAAAAGAGAAAGACTTACTAGCAAAGCTATGCGTATCTTTAGGGTTGGCTGGCTTATTGTTGTATGTCAAATAAGCAACAAAGTTTATTTCATGACAAGGGAAGGTAGAGACAGGGTACAGCGTAATGTGGGAAGACAAACAGGGGAGGCAACCGGAGCACCCGAAGGTGAGTCCGAAATTCCCACTTGGGGCACGCATGCGCAGCCCACCTTTCATCCCGCTTAACTTACGCTTGCGGACTTAAAACTTTTGCTTCAACTTATACATGAAACCAGAAGCCCTACTTAACACCAAGCCCTAAACCTACCCTTAAGCATAAGCCCCCATCTCCCCTAAAAAAAACCCGTTAAACTATTAACTATTAAGGGTATCGATCCTGAGACTCAGCTGTGAAGCCCAATGTCTTTACCACTCAGCTATCGATCGCAATGGGTTGGTCTCTTCACGGCATGGACCCTTCATACGGCTTTAATGGAGATCCGTGCTTCACGGTAACTATAAGAAGTGACACTGTGTAGAGGTCATAGCTTGACCTCTAATTATCTTTCGTTGTGGTCAGCAACCGGCCTGCATGCCCCAAGTCGGTGGGAGTTACAAACTTACCACCTAGAGAAAACTCCCCGAGGACCAGCCCTTTAAACAGGTGCTAAAGCCAGAGAAAGTATGCGTAGGTTCGAAAGTCATATTAGCTTATGTCACACACACCCTCATGTTTTAGTTGTCTCCCTGCACTCGTTATTTTCCTATCCTCGTGTAACAAAAAGTTCTCTGCATGATCGTGACTTAACAATGCATTAAACTTTTGCAGATCAGAGATTTGAAATTTTAAATACAATTACATCAATTACAAACAAATTGTGACAAAAATTATACCAAATACATTGGTTGGTGCCAACTCGTCTTGCACGGTACTTAATTATTCATTTTATGTAAACTGATTTCCAAATACACACTTCTCACGCATACGTGACACCCACAAACCGATAAATCTTGCACACAAAGAAGTAGCAGCAGTCTGCATAAGCACCATGCATGCACATTATTTTGATGTTGTTAATTGTTGAAAGGCAAGCGACAAGGGAGGAGAGAAGAACGGATCACGAAGAGGAAAAAAGTGATGAATCTAGTGAGGTGTGAAGAAGGACAGAGAATTGCCCGCAGGATACCTCCGCCGATCACAACTGTAAACAAACCCAGATGGAGCGAAAATACGAGCGGCGGACACGGGACCCAGACCCATGACCTTCTGGATCAAGAAATGCTGGGGTCAAATATGTCAAACTGATGCCAGATAGGCGTGTTCTCCCAATGGGTGATATGATGTCAATAATTATCATTCACTAGATGCTCTGGAAAGTGTGAAGCTGATATCAGCATTCTGCGTCTTAGGTACGCCGCCTATGATCATGTCAGACGACACGTCGTCGGAAAACTCCAGCTGACCTTATTACAGGCCATCGGCGTTTCTATAACGGGAATACGTTCCAGGCTGTGGAAGAGAAAGTTCAAAACATTTAATTCCATAACTTGTGTTATGTTTTAAAATATAACAATTAATAAAAACATTAATTAATTCGTTGATTCTGCCATTCTGCAAGCCAATACATATCCACGAGAAAGTAGAAGCCAAACAGTGCACTTCTCATTTCGTCCATTTGTCTGAAAGCCGAGCATTGGTTCCCAGACAGTAAACAGAAACACAGTCAAAGGCATAAGGAAATTGGTTTCTTTGGTTTCATTTTGTATTCCTATAGAACTGTAAGAAAGACTAGTCAGTCAGTAGTCAACGACACAATGAGGAACTCACTGACTCGGTCAGTGACTGACTTATTCAGCTATAAACTATAGAATAATAAGAATTTTCACTAATTGTATACAAGGAGGATTGAGGTTTCTGTTCGCAAGATATAAGTTGCTTCAAAACACATAATCGTGAAATTAATAGCTTTTATATTTGTCTAGAAGAGAACACACAAGGGCATCAAATAAAACTTAAAATTTGTAGTAAGAAAGGTTTCAGAAGCTTTCAATGAAGAGTATGAAATCGGGTTATCTAGTGCTTTATATATATAGAGAGAGAGAGAGAGAGAGAGAGAGAGCGTACAGACTGCGGAAAATGTCCAGCACCTATCAGCGTCTCGGAAGCATCCTGGCCGGTTGCACCTGGTGACATTCGAAGTGACCTGGATCGGAAGAAACAAAGCGTTGAAGTAATGCATCCAGCGTCTATTTGATATTATTGTAATCATTCTTGTGCTTGTCATCAATTCAGAACAAAACTGAATACTTTTTTAATATAAGCGTGTGCGTTAAATAACTGTATTCCGTCAAGTCTAGTGTGATGACAGTAACACGTAAGTACGCTAATGTATGTATGTATGTAGGTAGGAAGGTAGATAGTGTGTATATAATGTATGTATGTAGCATATATTATATATATAATGAATTACACTCTGAACGCTACAGTCTGCCTTGTTTTCACTACACACTGTAATGTGACTTAAGAATATTGTGTAACATTTTATATCACGTACTGTCATTGCAATGGGTTGTCTTGTTTCCCATTTCTTTGACTAAGATCTATGGTCACCATGGTGATCTGACTTTTTAAAAATCGATATTTTCAACCCTGCTGTCAGTGTGTCAAAAATCCGTCAGGCAACTTAAGGCTAAAACTTTTTATGCTATAATTATTGCTTTATAATCAGATAATTATATTCGACCCTTATTGTTCTAATTGGCAAATATTTCGAGAACAGACAAAAATAAGTTTTTTAAAACAAAACCTACGACTCATGATAACAAAGAATTTGAGAAAAACATCAAAGTTACATACCTGTTTGGGTTTGGTTCTGAGCAGACGACAAAAAAGAGCTAGTTTGTTTCCTCCTATTATTCATGTGGGTCGAATTTAACTATAACTTTACCACATGCGCAATCAAAAGTATAACGAAACGAAACAAAATTAAATTTTTATTCCAGCGAGGGCGACCCCCTTGAGTAAGGGGTGGGGGGAGGATTGTATAGCGTGAATAAGTCAAGTGACTAATTGAATAACATTCTTTACACAAACCAATTTACCAGCATGGCAAACAATTTTTTTATTGCGCTTATGTGTTCCAAATGTTTCTGAGCTCTGTATAAAAATACTGCTAAATTACCAACGACAGTTTTGTTGCTAACAGATATCTGCAAGCAAAAATATACTAACCCTGAGAGACAGCATTGAACTCAAATTAACATATAGGCTACATTTACATACTTTGTATTTTCTTGACGATAAAAAAAGGTTTTATCAAAAGATTTTTAATTACTTACCCGATTTGTGCGACGTAATAAGTTTTTTAAAGACCAAAACAGTCAAAGCAGCAGAAAGGACAAAGCCTAGAACACTTCCTAGTGAGATGACAAGGATCATTGTCCACGCTTGATTTGTTGAATTTGAACTTTTCTGGGACTCTGACATATAAAATGAGCTTTGTTGAGTTTCAAGACGATGTTTCGAGGAAACTGAAATGTCTTCACAACCCATGGCAATGCAGGAAACTAAACGTTGTGTGATCGTATGCATTCATATGTGCTCATACAGTTGCAACCTGTAGCTTACGTGCATCGTGAAAATTATCTTTAAACTAGAAGAAGATTCTGAATTATACTCACGCGGCACAGAGGTGTTTCTCAAAGCAAAGCTCATGTTTGAAGTTCCAACTTCGTTGCCGACAAATAAGATCCAGTTTCCTCCCCTGTTCCATGATTCTGTCATGAAGTGCAGGGTGAGGGCAAGATAGGGTGGAGTGCCGCTAGTATCACAGCTTATCGGAACCCGATCTGTTTGTTCTGAAGACATACCTCTCATCCAACATTCGGTGATGTTTGCTGTATGAGACCTAATGTTGATCTTCAGACCTTCTTTGATTCTTGACAAATCGAAGGTGTCACCACTCACGTCAGAAAACTGTGGAGGGCCTGAAACACAAGTTTAAAGTAAAGGTTTTATGATAAGTACTCAAGTTTACACAATAATATCTAGTCAGACAGAAAGACAGTCAGTTAGGAAAGCAAACAGACGGACAGACTGACGAACGGATTCATGGAAGGAAGGACGGATTCATGGATGGAAGGACGGATGGAGGCACAGAAGGATGAGCAGACAGACAGACAGACAGACAGACAGACAGACAGACAGACAGACAGACAGACAGACAGGTTTGTTTGTTGGTTGGTTGGTTGGTTGGTTGGTTGGTTGGTTGGTTGGTTGGTTGGTTGGTTGGTTGGTTATAAGAGCAGAAAAAGGCTACGGGGAAAAAGGAATGGAGGCAGACAGGAACCGATTGTTAATGTGTAAAATGCCAATTGCACTTGACGTCAAACTTTCGACGAAGGCGGAAGTCAGTCACTTACGCTTTGATTTTAGCCAAAACACAGGGAAGATTCTCTCCCTTTCGGCTAAGGTCAAAGTGTAGTCTCGCCATTTCAGGACACGTTTGTAAAACAAAGTTTTTCCACTTGTGTGTACGTGCGTGCGTGCGTGCGTGCGTGCGTGCGTGCGTGCGTGCGTCTTTGTGTCTGTCTACATTAAAGACGTCAGGATCGGCTTAAGTTCTCGCGCACATGTGTTTCCTTCATGTTTTTCCACTCCATTTAGTTTGCAACTTCTAAAGTCTGATTATCAACCAAGTTTTACTTTACATGATTATAGAATTTTTGAAACTACTAACATTAGAACACTTGTCCAATAAGGAACTCACATCGGACAAGAATCATTACAGATCGATTCAGCTCGGAGCCACCAGCCTCACACCTGACAGTCGGCCAGTTATGGTGACAGTGAACAACGCCAAGTTTACTCGCCAAGTGGTGTTCTTCACCATTTGATTGTCTGTGTATTCGTCCGCTGTCATCAGAAAGTTCCAGAATTGATGGAGGATTGCCGTTGGAATAAGAACAGTAGACGTCAGGGTTTTCACCGTCAGTAACCTGTTAACTGTTAACCTGTTCTCCGTTCACAAGCAGTGAGTTTATTGTTGGAGGGTCTGTAAACAAAACGGAATATTAAAGACATAGATGAAACAACGATTTTTCTGTGTTCTTGTTAATTATCTTTCCTTCCTTTGCGCTAATGTGAAAGTTGTTTGTGCCTTCATAACGACAGAAACATTCTTTGGGTTCAAACTATTTATTGTAAACTGTACTTTCAGAGACTAAATTACTTCCTCATATAATGCACCAGAAATACTTTCTTAAGCGGATAATGCTTTTTTTCTCAGAAAATTTAAATGAACAAGAAAAAGGGCCCTTGGGTTCTCATATCCACGTGATTCCGTGGATGAAAATACTATTGGTTTAAGTCACTGAAAACGTGTCACGTCGTACTCTGAGTCAGTTGTGCTTTGAGGCAAGTGATAAATGCAAAGTAAGCAGTAAGGACGGTGTATTGAAAAACGCAGACGGCGGGACTGAAAGACTAAAGTAACGTGTTTCTACTAGTCAATAATGAAACTGATAGGGGAGTGTGGTACACCGCATGCTTGCTGTTAGAAATACAGCTACCATAAATGCTTAACGATGCCAGCATGATTATATGCATTGATATTACACTTACAGGTCACTTGCAGTTCAGTGTATTTCAGTAGACGTGGACTCAAATCGTCCTCAAAGATTTCCCAAATCACATAAGTGTGTGTGCGTTTAATAAGCAGCGAAAAGCGTAGTTCAGAACTGTCAACGTCACACGCTGAAAGATCATTTTTACACAGGACGTAATTGTCAGATCGCCACCTGCATTTGCAAACACTGTTCTCTGTTCCGTTGTCACAGAGCTTAATATCGATGAGCCTAATAGAGTTTCCGGATGTCTTGTGGGTTCTCGCTGTCAACAGGAGGCTGAAATTGGCATATGTATTCTCTTGAATTGTAACCCTAGTGCCGTATGTTCGATTTCTTCCTTCATCTGTACCTGCGCACATACAAATATACTTCAATGTTTTTGTATGTTAAATTGTGTTTTAACTACTCTTACTTGCACCAGATTAGCGGCGTGGCGATGGGAACCAAAATGGGCCCTAGTTATGCTTGCCTCTTCATAGGTTGGCTCGAACACCACATCCGCAACAGCTATGTGGGCCCCACCCCAGAACTGTGCAGACATTGACGACGGTCTCGGCGCCACTTCCCTCCCGGAGCCACAGTTACTGCAGTACATCCAGTACATACAACACTTCCACCCGTCCATTCAATACACCTACACCATTTCATGCACCTCTGTCACATTCCTCGACATCAACATAACATTGCAGAACGGCCACCTTGCAAGCACCATCCATTACAAACCTACGGACTCACACTCCTACCTGGATTTCCACTCATCTCACCCACCTTCCACCCTGCATACCATACCCTACTCGCAGTTTCTGAGACTCCGTAGATTATGCTCCAACGACACCGACTTCCATGAACAATCCGACAGAATGGTAGACTTTTTCCTCGCCCGCAACTATCCCTCCAGACTTCTACACACTGCTAGACAGAAAGTTGCCGTCAGACCACGCGCACTCACACGCCAACCCTCCCGCCACTCCAGACACACATAACCAAGGCCGATCGCCGTCTTGAACCACCACCGCCACAACCTTCCAGTACGTAGGATCCTCCTTTCCAACTGGCACCTGTTGTCTAAGTCTGAACCCTACCTCTTCAATACAAACCTCCTCCTAGTATCTCGGCGGGATAAAAACCTGCGAGATCTTCTAGTACACTCTAAAATCAAACCGACCACCCCCTCCCCCCTTCCTGCGGCTCCACCCCGTGCAACGTCCCCCGTTGCCACACTTGCCCCTACCTTAACATTGCCACAACACTCCACACACCCAATACCACGTTTGTCATCAAACGCAACTTCACCTGCACCAACAGCAACCTCTAGCTGACACTAAACACTGCAGAAACACACCAGTTGCACGTCACTTCAGCACACCCCCACACAGCCGACAACATGAGGGTCTGTGGTATCTGGAAAATGAAGGGCGACTCCATTGACCGCAAGAATATGGAGTCCTACTTCATTACCCATTTTGGCACCATGGCACCCACAGGTCTCAACCTTAAACACTGACCCTCCCCCACCTTTCCCTTAACCCCCTTACCCCTCCGTCTCTCTCTTACTTTTCTCTCACCTCCTTCCCACTCTCTCTCTCTCTCTCACCGACGCCCCCTTACCCGGACTGCTTTCTCTTTCTCTCTCCCCCGCCCACTCTCCACCCCCACCCTTCTCTACCCTGTCCTACCCACTTTGCGATTGGCTGCCCCTCTTTTTAACCCTTCTTGCTTACTGTCCCTTGGTCATTCTCCTGCTGTCCTGCTGTCGTTTTTGTGTCGTCCTGATGAAGGGGTAGTGCTCCGAAACATGTAGATTGTCTTCCTCTTTGTCCTGTTCTAGCTTGGTACAGTTCCTTGTTTTAAAGTTACTACTCTTATTTAGAGAATAGCTGACCCCAGTTCACAATCGGTAATTAATCTAACTCTTCCAGGCCGTTTTGCGTTTTATATATGCGTTATATATATATATATATATTATTGGTTAGGCGTTCGCCCATATGAAGGGGTTGACAATACCATAGAGTTATCAATTATAGCGATACATGTAAAGAAACAAGAATACTCGCGCGCGCACACGCAAGTCGTCATAACGAGGACAAATAAATAAAAAATGCAGTTTAGTTTCGTCTGACTGACAATATGGACATTCAATGGTATGATGCACATATAAACATTTTTATGACAATTTAGACCGGTAATTCCTAGCCTAAATTTGGTCAGAGCATCCCGAAGGTCTACATGCTTGAGGTATAAGAGATAACCACTAAGAAAAATATCAGCTTTTAACAGGGAGTAGGTGGACAAACGCTGGCTACTGGAGATCTTACTGTGCAAAAATATCTAGAGAAAGAAAGGGTGAGAGCTACTGAAAATTCCAGAACCTTCAGAACTATAAGTTAATATGTTCTTAAGAGAAAGAGGTATTACCCCGAAAACCTACTCTAATGCCTAAGTTAGAAAACTTAGGAATCATAATGTCTTTCAGAGATTTTTTATATGTTAAGCAATCATATCTATTAAAAATCCTATGTTGGGAATTTGTCCATGCAAATATTTATATCAACACGCCAGTTTAGAAAGTACTCACATTTTAAGAGCGCAGCTGATGGCATGCAGAAAAGTAAGAAAAACGTAATCAGACTGTAATATCTTTCCATATCTTTAAGTGTCTTGTCTTTCTCTTACAGTGAGACACAACTGTGAGCAGAGCCTTTTATTGAGGAATATTAAGTTCTTACCTCTGCCTACACGGGGAAGATGAAATAGGTTTCGTTTTCTGATTTTAATCCAGCTGAGGGTTTTACATAGGCATTTTCTTAGAAACGGTAAAACAAATCTCACAGCACAATCTCCAGTGAAAGACAGAACCTAAGATCTGTCTGTGTGTAAGCAGTAATGTTCTCTTTTTTCTATTAGTTGCTTAATTTTCATACGACAACTGTATGTACATCAAAGTTTTTCTTGAAGTAAAAATCTTGAAACTATTGTCTGTTTCACTGATTTTTATTTATTTACTGATATTTTTAAAAGTAATTTTTGTTTAAATATTTCATAAGCGATTAGGGTCGAAATAAAGCACTGCTTTCTGCTGTAAGATGTAGTAACAACAATAAAACTCAGCCAAGCTAAATGCCAAAACAGACTACAGGAACACTTTGGGAATAACAGCTATTGTCAGAACAGAACACAAATAGTCGAAAGAGTAAAATAATTCATAGAGAAAATCATGGATCGCGTTAGGTTTTACGAAAATGCGTACAACATTCTCACAGCCTCAGCAACAGAGCGTGAGACCCAGGTTCTGGGGTGCGATCAGTAATGATGACAATATTATGGGTTTTTTAACATTTAGAAAAAATGTTGGAATTTTTCTTGGCCCATAACTGCCCAATAGATTTTCTGCACACAAAAAGCCGTCTTTACCCCACGCACTTTCCCACTCCAGCCCACCCACAACACCAAGCACGTCTAGCCATCTCCGTACTCACCCACCACCCCCACAACCTTCCCTTACACAGAATCCTCCTTTCCAACTGGCACCTTACAATATCCAAATCTGAACCACGTCTCTTCAGTCAATCCCCACACCCCTCTCCTGACATCCCGGAGGGACAAGAACCTACGTGACCTTCTAGTGCATCATTCCAAACTCAGTACGCGCACCCCCTCCTCTCTACCCCCTGCTACCACCCCACGCAATGTCGCCCGCTATCACACATGCCTATACTTCAGCACCATCACACAGCTCCACACGCCAAAAACACGTTCAACATCAAACTCACTTCATGTGCACTAACAAAAATTTGGACTTTCTGGTTTTTTTTGCAGTGTTATTTAAATACAGAGTGTTTTATCGCGATAAACCACCTTCGAGTGAAAAATTTGACAAAAGCTGGACATACGTCTCTATGAGACATAATACTTAAAATGACCCAGTCTTTGGAGTCTACATTCAATGTGGTAAATTTTCAAGTAAAATTGCATCACCGGCATTTTTTCCTGTATTGCACAAGTCAGTAACAGTCCCGGTATGATTTTTGAGCAACTTCCGAAATGTTGCATGTCTGTATTCTGCTTTACAGATAGCCACTCTTTCCTGATTGTTTCAATTCAAAATGAACCCTATCATCACACTCGGATCACTTTTAGTCGCT
>SMGT01009383.1:150585-171981 GCA_004794575.1 Lanistes nyassanus
CACCATTGTATATGTTAGTGTAATCGTGACTGCATCATTGTATATGTTATGATTATATTCAGGTGATACCTGCTTTGCGTTTTACTTGATCAGGAATAGCGAACTAATCAGAAGTTTTGTATTAAGTAACTGTATGTGCAGAACTTCCTGATAGGCTAGGCAAGCGTTATCGTAGTTTGAATAGCCAGCATGTAAGTCGGGTGTTGTGGTCAAAGGTCCAGAGTGTGAGCAGATCAAGTGCAATGGTTAAGTGGCGTCACTTAACAAGTTAACCTCCTGGGACTGATGCGGTTGTATCTCGTCCCTTCCTCACGAAACAAAGCGATAACGCGAGCTCGCCAAAGACGAAGAGAGTCGTGGAATCGAATCCCGTTTCTGTGTTTCCTGACTGTGACACCTGTTTACAAGGCGGACCCTCGTTCTTTTTCAGGTTGTTACTCGTTGTTTTCTCCTTCTTCTCCCACAAACCTTCATCCCCCCTCTGCTATTCTACCCTCTTTGTGACATCGCCTTCACAATAAACAATCCTACACAAGTGAGCATGAGCGTAGCTACCTGTCTGCACTTAACGGCAGCTTTCCTTCGTACTGCAGTAGTTTCTGATCTCCCGGAAACCTTGCATAAACATTCCTGTTTAATAAGTTTCTGTTGCATTGTGAGTAAAAGGAAGCATTGTTCATTTGGAACGTTTAGAGTTCCTCGTAAACACAAATAAAAAATTGTAGGTCAATTTTATATACAATAAGCAACATTTGAAAACATACGTACAGGAGACTGTTAGTTCAGTGTGCTTCAGAACAACTGGAGTAGAATTGTGTTCTAAAAGTTCCCACACCACGGCGCTGTGTGTCCGCATGACATTGAATCCAAAGGTAATAGACGAGATTCCAGCATCACACGTCGACTCGTTCGTTTGATTGCTGCATACTTTACTTTCCTCAGATGCCCATCGGCATTTGCAGACGGTGTGAAACCTGTCAGCTTCACAGACCTTTATTTCTAAGCGAAATTTCTGAAGGATTTTTTTAGGCAGCTCATAACTCAGATTAGCTTGAGATTTTTCTCTAAATGTTATTTTCTCTCGGTTTATGGTATTGTCGGACTGTACTGAACCTGCAAAAATATAAATTCAGTGGTGGCTTAAAATTTATTCCATAACTAACTTTCTCTGTTATATAATTAAGTTTGCAGATAGAATAGACACAAAATAAGCTGAACTGATAACACGTTTCGCAGGTGCATAAATAAATCTATGTCTCTCCCCCTTTCTGTAGATCTCAATTCTCCCTTTCTAACATTATATGGGTCCCCTTCTGTGGTTTTTTTCCTAGATCTCTTCCTTTCAACGTTGGTCCCCCCCCCCTCCGCCGTCTTTCTCTCTCGCGCGCGCTTGCTATCAATGCCAAGTTTCATAGATTCCAATACGGTGCCCGGCACACTTTCTTTTTCTGCACGTTGCACCTGTTTGCACAATTAACGGTCAAGAGTTTTGTCACAAACCGCTCGGTCACTCCACATTACTCTCACCAAGCGAGCAAGGGCGTGTGGGGCGTGTTCGTCTTGCATCCGACTCCTCACAAACACAAGACAACGAGACGATGTAGTTTTCCTAAAAAGGACCCGGCCTTATTTATTAAACTACACGCTCGCACTCTATCTCTGATACGCACTTAACTCTTACGTACAAACGGGTTTCAATTGAACTCCCACAAATCGCAGAGTGTGTATAAAAACTCTCTTACTAGCATCTCTAAACTCTGCTCGCTCTCATCTGTCGAGAATATCACAATACTAACCAATCGCGGTTCCTCTTTTCACGTTTTTACTCAAAAGTAAATTCTTCAAATAAGATCAATGTTCTGAACCAATCACTATTTCAGTCGCTTACTGTTCTTACAGTCTCTGGTTGCAATTATCCACGACGCGTTTTAAAGTGTTGTCACACCGACTTGCTATCAAAAGTAATTATCCACAAAGGGTTTCAAAGTGTTGTCACACAACAACTAATCAACTCTGATTTCTGTTACAAAAAGAAGAGGGCAAGGTATAACACAATCTTAAATTCACATTCACGTCACTTTTCTACAGCTGTTTATTCCTGTTGATTTTAAAACACGACTTAAAAATATCTAATTATATTCATATTCTGTATTACATACATTGCTGATAAAACGTTTTCACCTTTCAATGGATTATTGCCTGCTACATCTACTCACAGTCTGAGATGGCGCATGGTACAGCACGCATCAAGAAAAGTAAAATAAACAGACGAAACACAAAGTAGATCCTTTCCATTCTCTTCCTCATACATCGTCTCCTGTATCAACAGCCCTGTTCTAAGCTTTTCCTTCAATTCTAAGCAAGTTTACTTTAAAACCAGATGATGCGGAAACTTTCCTCAGTTTCGTATTGTACTGACCCAGTGCTGACCTCTAGCATTCGTTGACTTGCTCCTTATCGTCTTCGACAAAGGTTTGAATCCTGCTTCATGGTGTTCTAGTGGCAGTGAAACTATTTTTATTACCTACGCGATCGATGAAGCGCGAACTATGCTGAAGTAAGGACTGTGGTGAGCTAAGGGATGGAGAGAGTGGTGGGGAAAACCTAACCTCTTATCTAAAGGAGGGGGAGGGATGCAAGCCTTCGTGGCACGCGCACTGACCTCGCTCACTGCCTTTAATAATCAGGGCCGCCGGTTGTCCGGCGCACACAGCCACACGCACAATCGTCCGTCACCTATAGCTGCGGGCCACTGACCGCGCGTCGGGTCACTCACGCAAGACCCGCACACTCGGTCAGCCACACTTTCGCTAGTGGGAACACGTCACACCAGGTCACCACAAACACTAAACAATCAGCTACCGCTTGTCTAATGGCTCAGCCCCCACCCACTAGCCTTTCCCCGACTACTACACAACAAATGACAACACCTGGCGTGAACAATAACAAAGAAGAATTTAATACGATGCAAGTAAGTGTGCTCCACAATCATATGTAATTAATATAATCGCACTATTCAACTGGATTGCTGGGAAGATCTCCTAAGGCAATACAGACAAGACAACTAATCAAGATACAAGGCACAATCGACAACCTATGGCTCGCCTACGTTACGCTTACAAATACTATTTCTAAGAGTTTACCGGCCTACAACTGACTACTTGCTTATGGTACTGTTTCTGTTAACTTTCGCAACACATGCATTAAGTCGGGCGCAACAGATACCAACGTTACACGTAGCTAAGCCTACCCTACGAGGCAGCTGCAGGTGACGGTATACTATTTCTAACGGGTCTACAGCACACCCAGCTATTAGGTACTTAACTGGATCACTTGCGCTGTCCGTTGGGATGTGGAGAGAGATTCCTCGCCGAAGACACACACAGGACTTGGCGCTACACAGATTCTGCTCTCCCTCGCTCCTCTACTGTTCACACAGAACAGGGTCCACTCCTCGACTAGTCGGAACTTACAGGTGTACGAACAAGCCGCCACGACGCTGCACTAGCCGAGTTCCAGAGAAAGACGTAGGGTTTGGGAAAACTCCTTCCTTATACCGGCCTGGAGAACCACCAGCGCCAGATGCGTTATCGGCGGGTGGTCAGACCGTTCGGCCGTCCCTGGACAGTCGCCACCCTCGCCGGGCCATAAACCTGTCCGGGTAGCGGGTTTTCTCCTCTCTGATGTCGGGCGGTGCCGGTGCCAAACCATAAATCAGTTCAGACAGCTATCGCTACCCGCGGACCGCTGACCACGGAGGTGTAAGCGAAGCCTCATTGTGCCCGGCGACTGACCCCCACACCGACCACAGTTACGCAAACTGAGTGGCCTCTGCCTCACTAGTTACTGTCTAGAATTAACAAGACTATGCTATCATGGCTCTTGCCAAAATTCCCATGACAAGGACAATACCTCTTGCGCTAATAAAATTTGTAGATAGAGTCTTGCACAGGACATATACAATCATGTTTTAACCATGTTGGGGCACGCATTCTTTTGGCGGGGGTGGGGGAATAAAAAAAGTAGTGGTTATTTTGGCAGCCAGCCTCTTTTACGTCCTTTGATGGTTGCCCCGTTCGGGGGCTCAGCTTGCCTCGTTTACATCTTTGCTTGTCTCGTGTGCTACACTCAACTCATGTGCTTCAGTCAACTCGTGTGCTGCAATCAACACAAAAAGATGTTGCCACAGCAATCCTATGTCCCACCGTACAGTCTAAAGATAATGTCATCAACGTCTTGCAATGGAATTACTGTTTACCTGAACCGAATGTTTTTGT
Organism: Lanistes nyassanus; assembly: GCA_004794575.1. Lineage (NCBI taxonomy): Eukaryota > Metazoa > Mollusca > Gastropoda > Architaenioglossa > Ampullariidae > Lanistes > Lanistes nyassanus. Next base: position 154,863 of record SMGT01009383.1, read on the forward strand.
CAATTTGCAAGAGTTTCCTACATCACGAACTTAATTCTTTCTGTCAATTCATAATTCTGGAAACTCATAACCACAACTTACCCAAGACAGAGTTTTGTCTGACCCCTGAACCCTGACCCAGCGCAAGGGTGCTTTTCTTATGTCTTTGATTTCCTTATAGTAAAATATATTTACTGTCTGGCACTTAGTGGGAATGAACCAGGCAACCAAAACCTGCTTGCGTCTTTATATCAAATAAAGTTTTCCGAACTTAATAAAAGAAAGATAAGTGCGATTAGTAAAGTACAGCGGCTTGTCTGGTTTTACGTCAGGAAGTTCCCATGAAAGCGAAGGTCTGTGAAACTGGGTCCACTTATTAACACTACACATTCTGCCTCACTTAAGTCTCAAGATCAGACTCAGTCGTTAAAATCCGACTTTAGGTTTTCCAATAAAATCATGTATGCTTCAAAAATACAAGAATTAAAGTCTTTCGTTTAAAATACTAACTTTGAAGTATGAAGGTTCACGGATTGGCAGAAAAATTGAAAACAAGTTTATGTCACTGCTGACTGAATAAAAAAACATTATCCGTATAATTATGTCAAAAAGAAGTAATAAAGAACAAATGAGGACTGAGCGCTTAAATTATCGAAAAATAACTCCAACATAGGTACTTGTTCCTTTCTTTCGGCCCTCTCTTTGCTACGTGTTTGGGTACGATAAGCTCCCTTGGGCACATACGTCTGCATACGGCTATGTTTGAGCACTGCCAGTACCTATGTTGGAGTTATGTCAAAAAGAATCATACCTTTCCCCAACTGGCTGTTATGATTAAATGTCCACGTTTTAAACTGTTACTCTATACACGAACGTGCGCCTGAAAAAAAAAACCACACACACACAGCTTAGATTGCAAGAAGACGATCCATTAGGAAGGTTTGTCCTTTTTCTTTTTTTTTGGTCTCATTTTCCGTTTTCTAACGGAGAATTTACAGGTGTCACCTGTTTCAAGTCATTTATGGTGTGGTGGTTAATTACGCCTATGATGAACATTTCAGCCTGTAATATCAATAGCTGTAGGTCTTTCCATACTTTTTAGTCCGCATCACCATGACGTTCAGAACATCAGATCAAACAGTGGTAGCGACAGCCGTGGTTGTTGTTGTTGTTGTTGTTGTTGTTGTGGTGGTGGTGGTGGTGGTGGTGGTGGTGGTGGTAGACAATTAAACTTACTCAATATCTACACATATGCATATATTGCAGAGTATGTGAGCACTACTCTAGAAATCACACACTAACAAACCAGTGTACTTGGTTCCTAATCGAACCGATGGAAAAAAAGTCTAATCGCAGTTAAAGGCTACACAGCCATGTTTGTTTCTATAAAAAGTTGATCTGACATGTTTCAAATGTGTAGTTTTTCTTTTGTATCAAATTCAAGCAATACAGCGGATCTGTTCTGCCGTGCGGGAGAAATTAATCCCGTTTAGTGTAGGACTGTACTTGTGTATTCAATGTAGCGATAGTGCTTTCAGCGAAGTTGCTATGGTAACAGAATATACAAGTGTCTATAGACACGTGGCTTGTGCGTATATTTGTGTGTTTGTGTGTGCGCGCGTGCAAAGCTTTGGTATACTGTCATGATTACCAGTCGAAAAAACGGTTAACAATAAAACTCCAAAACTTTCATCCTATGTCACATACAATGATCAGATGACATGATAGTAACACAGTTTATATTTTTTAATCAAATAATGCTTTAAATTATGCCCTCCATGCATTATTTCTTTTCCCATACAATCCAAAACTTCTAAAGTCTTGTCCTCAAGAGATAAAATATCTCAAAATCTCAAAATACTTACATCTGACAACGAACCGAAGTTTGTCACTTTTACATGTACATTCATTTTAAATGTTCTGCAGTACAAAAGCTGCTTTCTCGCTGGAAATTGGTCTTTCGCGAAAAATGTGTATTGCATATTAGGCGAATTCTCACTTTGATAATCTTTCTCTTTCAAATCGAAAATTGAAAGTGCTGATCTTATTGAGAATACAAAAGAAATGATACCTGGCTTCCTTCCTGTCGTACAGACTCCCTCATATTTCACAGGTAATGAAAAGCTTTCTCTACATGACCATAAAAAAGCGACTACAATAATAAGGAACAGTGACGGGAGAGAAGACAAAGAGTAAAAAAGTTACCTGGTTCTACTCAAGACATTTCTGTGGAGGATACAATAAACTCTGACAACTGCAAAGCAGTGATTACAAAGTTGAAAAAAATCCGCTAATTACTATAACTGTGGAAGATAAAGGTTAAGCAGAGTGTAGACTGGTCGCTGTGTCTGTTAACTCAAGACATTTCTGTGGAAACAGGAACACTGCGGACCGAGTCAAATAACCAGACTTTCCTCTTGAGCTCTTTCTGTATGGTCATTGTTTTGGAGCTTGGCTTTCCTGTGTGAAGGAAATGCAGTTAGCTATGTACCATATTAAATAAACTTAAATCTCCTAACTTCAAGTGATTTAGAGTTGAATCCTGTAATAGTCAAGGTTGTGTGTCATAAAAATTCACTTCTGATTCTATGGAAACTAAATATCAAATTTCCATTTTCTTGTACCCTTCATTGATACAATTCATTGTCATAAACAGAGTCTTCTGTATTTTATTCCAGTCTTATTTTAATGTGGTGGTGAGGTGGTCAGTTGTGAGGTTGATTGGTTGATGAGGGACGGTGGGAAGGACGGACGGAGGGAGGGTTGGATAGATGGATGGTGATGGCTGTATGGACGGACAGACGGGAGGACAGGTAGAATGAATATGAAATGTGTAGTTTGAAAATGAACAAAGCAGTTAAAGTTACCGTCTTCTTTGGATGATTAGTGCTACGACCACCGCGGCTGTTGCTGTTGCAGTCACGCAGACGACCGATATTATGACCGCAGCTACAGCTTCAGGAGGTCCTTAAGGGAAACAAAACGTTATAAAAGCATTTCTAAGATTGCGCTGTAAGTGGAATGAGAGGAGAATATTGCCTATCGTTACCAAAGGTACCATTTACCTGACATCGCAAGAGGGATGAGAGAGGCTGAAAAGAATAGACCAACCGATATATAGTTAGAAAAAAAAGGTTGGGACAGAAATTGACCAACTGTCAGGAATAATAAAGAATCATAGAACGTTTCCACCATGTTTTTATCAAAAAGTAAAAGTGTAGACACACTTGTTGCATACTCATGAAAGAAGAATTTCGTCAAAACGTACTCTCAGTGGGAGTGCCTTTAGCTGCAATGCACACTTTGGCTTCCAGTCCCAGTGTGGGATGAACTGATTTGCAACGGTACGTGCCGTCTACACATTCCGGTTTGTCCAGCTTGACGGTGAAGACATCTCGCCTGTCTCCAGCCTGGTGCTGACACGGGCCTGAGGCCTGACAAGACGACTTGTTGTAGGTGACCACAACAGCTGTAAACATTCACTTAAGTTACTTACCGACAAAACATTAGCAATAATAACAAATAAGACGACTTGTAGGTGGCCACAACAGCTGTAAACATTCACTTCAGTCACTTACCGACAAAACATTAGCAATCAACGTATTTTACTGACCCAGTATGATTGTAAGCACACTCTAGGCAAAAACAAGACCATGAACACTCACACGTGTGCACACCCACATACACACTATAGTCAATATAGATCTTAAAGAAAGTCCTTTGCATATCATTTACCCCTTACTGACTGCATCTATCATACACTAAGTGTTCTGACTGGTATTCTTACTGTTGTTGATCTCAATCCTGAAAATGTCTACTTCGACAGGAAATGTGCAGTTCACGGTCACTTGACATCCTTCCGACAGTGTGTGCGCTTCACAGGTTGAATTCTGTCCCCGTTCTGCCAAGCAGACAAAATAGATTTTGGAACTTTCTAGCTGTACTGCGAATATCTTCTTTAAACAGCTGTCGTGTGGATGAACATGAGCATAGTTTTAGAAACGAGCAGATTGCGTTGTATGAAAGATGGAGTATTCAGGGCACAAATTCAGTTTTGTGAGACTGTTTTTACTCTCTCCTTTCTGTCAACCAGACAAAATAGATTTTGGTGTTTTCTAGCCGTACTGCGCGTATCTTCTTTAAACAAACGAGGAGATTGTATTGTATGAAAGATGGAGTATTCAAGGTACAATTTCATTTTTTGGGAGACTGTTTTTACTGGTCCCCAGACTTTATCGAATGCAAGAACAATTGTAGTTTTACTACAAAACCTTACGGGAAGTGTTTCTGCTCTATTTTTATATTAACTGTACTAGATTCTGGACGGCCAATTGTAACATTACTTATCCATACCTTGACTTTCTTCGAACCGACAAGGCTTTGGCATGTAGCTGTCTGTTTTACATCTGAAACTTCCGGTTCTGTTTGCAAATCGTGTGGGAACGCTGATGATGGCGTTTTCTGACACAGACTCTTTGCAGGCGAAACCTTCCTGTGTTATGCAGTCGAGGTTTCCATGCAGCCACGCACAATCAAGCAAGGGCTCTGTGTTTTAATTTCAGACCAAATATCAAATAACTTTTGGAGCATCTATGCAGCACACACACACACACACGTCCTCTTGCTATGATACAACTGTTGTACATTGTGATTTGCTTCAGAACAGGATTTTTGGTTTCTCTTTTCACAGACTTAGCAGAAACATGGCATTGTAGGAAACGTAGGGGAAATGCTTTCAGCACTTACCTTCACCCCCACTGTCCGGATAAAAGTAGACTGTAAAATCCTTTCGTGTTTTGTTAATGTTTTCTGGAAATATACACTTCAGGTTCTTTCCGTCATTCGCTAAGCACCCAGTTTCTATGTTTCCTGCAATACAATAGACACCCATCAAATTGCGCGCGCGCGGGCGTGTGTGTTTGTTTGTGTTGCATTTATGCTGCAAATGTCAACATGAGGAGAGATTACACAAAGTTTCATTTTAAAAATACAACATTACCTTCTGTCGCGACATAAAACAGCGTTACGAAGCAGAATATTGTCTTCATCTTCTTAAGGTCGACGGCCATTGAAAGCAGTTGCTTGACGGAGTCACTGCAAGCAGCGATATGGTATAAAATAGGAATACCTCATTACAAATTTTTTTGTCTTAAAAGACAAACGAGATGACTTGTGTCCGTATGCTAATTGAAACAAACTGCTACAAATTGAACTTCAATGACTGTTGGGTGAGAAGTTAAAAGGCAGCAAATTGGAAAAAACTGAAGTAACCAAAAAATATTGACAGAGTGGAAATTTGAAGGCAAACCCTTTTTTCGCATCTGTGAAACCGAAGTGCGGTAAGGCGGGCGTTCTCGCAAACACATCGATAAGTAAATAAGTAATTATTCTTTGTCAACTTTCTTCGTATTTAAACTAAATGACTAAGTATGTTAATGGAAAGTTTACGTGATATAAATGCTACTTTGTTGTGTACTAATTTGTTTCTATTAATTACAAGTTGAGGAAAAGATGTTTTAGATGAGAAAGTTCTTTTTTATTTCTAACCTAATGTATATATATATATATACTTTTACATATTTTTGTTTCTGCTTTTATTGTCTCTTTCGCTGTTATGTTAAAAAGTGGCCAACGCCAAAAATTTGTTTGGCTATGATTTATCTTGTCGTAGTTTGTTACCTTAAACTTTTCTGAAAACGGCTAAAGGTTTCGTACCGTCGTCACTTACCTCAAGGTAGAGCGCAGAGAGCTACGTTTCTGCTCGCGGACAGGAGGGACTGCAATAATCTCTTGCGCTGTCTTGCGTCAGATGTAAGGCCGCGATGTATTTTTACCTTTGGTCCTTTTATGGGTTTGGGAGGTGGAGCAAGTCACTGCGAACGCGTCGAGATAGCATGTTCACAACTTCAGGTAATGCGCCCTGCAGTTGGATTCTTCTGTCAAAAGGGTATGAGTAGATCTGTGACTAGGTTTGTTTTGTCCGAACAGTACTAAATCTATCTTTTTTGAAGTTATCTTTCGTCATCCAAGGGAAAAATATGAACACTGAATGGCGGGGGGTGCGTGGGGGGATGTGGGGGGGAGAACGGCTTGCCATTCTAAGTTTTTATCACTTGATGTTGTGAGACTGCTATCCAACACTAAACCTAGACTTCGTGTGTATACTTGGTTTCACTTCGGCTTATACTTAATTTATATCTAAACCAGCGGCTGGATTTTTTTCATTTTGTCTAGACACCTACGTGATAACATGCACCACAAAGTCAAAGAGATAGACACACCGACGTACGGACATACCTATTTCTCTCTTTGTCTGTATGTCTGTCTCTGTATGAGAGAGAGAGAGAGAGAGGGGGAGAGAGATAGAGTGAAGAGAGAGGGAGGGATAGATTATAGCTGAACTTAGCACACCCTCTGGTTGTGGCTGTAAGGGCCAAAGTCAATAAATGAGTTCATGTTTACTATCTCTCTCTCACACACATACACACCCCTACTCCCACATTCACACCAACACCCACCCACTACCCAAGTAGTCTAGGGCGGCCTTAGCAACGCGAAACAGAGGTACTTTGTAGTGTATATTGCCACTTGTTATCATTACTATGGGACTTGTTGATACTACTAATACTATATGCTTGTGTTTGTGTGGTTTGAGTTTCTGTGTCGCCATCCGGGGTCATGAATAAACTTTGCCTTGCTTTGCTGGCTCCCATTCATACGTAAAGGTGTACATAAAATACACAGAGGTGAAAGAACCTTACGACCTCTTTTATGACCGGAAAAGCAAACACGAACGCTCATGCAACCCGGCCCACCTACTTCTGTGCCCCAACCCCAACCCATCAGTAGGCCCCCACATTAACAGAAAGGTCTTCATGTTTCACTAAGCGAGAGACGGCAATGGCCAAATGTGATCAATTATTACATAACATCATAATATTATAATGTAAGAAATAAGAATCAGAATTAGATTTAGAATAACACATCATTACTTTTAATCAAATTAGTTCTGTAGGATGCAAATGTTACAAATGTGGGAATAATACAAGAAGGGACCTGAGTGTCGTGAATGTATTGTGTAATGGAATACTCAGTGTACACTTGAAACAAGGTTGTACCCTGGAACTCTGCGCGACAGATTAGGTACGGGGAACTTGTCTAGGTCATCAAGACCTACTGGGCCTATCGTTAAATCCCGCCCTGCTGGCTTTGCATGCGTCACCTTGTTTACAGGCTTAGTCGTCAGGGATGTTATTCGCTGGGTACGCGGATTGTCCCAGTAATCTCAGCCAGCGGCACTTCCCACCCCCTACTGTCGCCAAGGTCGGCCTCTGTGTTGTGCTTGTACGTTTCTCGAAAACTGTTTTCTGACGCACAGACACCAGGTCACCTTCAGGTTTTGGTTGCTAACAACTGACAGTCGGTTCATTGGCACTCACATATAGTTTGTGGCTGTAGGTTCACGCGTACCGATTCTAAGTCTACTACTTGGGTGAAGATCAAAATCGATTTAACTGCCAGCCCCTGGATAAGTCCTTTAGAATAGGCTTACTTTTCAGACAGTATAAGGTTTCTAGCTGGGCCCGTTCTCATGCATTCTCAGAAAGAATGGAAGGGTATTTTTGGTCCTTGTAAAGCGTTTCTCGAAAATGTCTTTTTGAGATAAGTTTTTATATGTTCCTTTTTTGATTGTTGTTTTGCGGGAAGGACAAAGCCAGACCTAAACAAGTTTTCGTACCGTCTTTGACAGCATTTACACACCGTATACATGCTTTCTCTTTTGTGCTCTGAACACTTTGGAGGACGTGTTTTGCTCACGTTCACCGACATAAAACATTTTCTTTCCCTCTCCAGCCCTGAGACTAAGTGAAAGTAAGTATGGATATGGTGAAAGGTTGTTTCGTACAAGTACAGAAATTATATCTTCACTATTTGTCTGCAGATTCTTAAATATGCTAACCCAATTAATTTGTAACAGAGTTAACTGGATTTTGAGGTTCTTTTACTTCATTTTATTCTGATTGCCTGATAGTTAAATTAACTCCTCCCAGAGGGACGGTTTCACTTACATTCCTTCTGTTGAGTTCTAGACCACCGAAAGTTTATGTAGGTAATTTTAGAGGGACAGTTCTTCAACCTCGAGGTGATTTCGAACTATGGGGGACGGGGTCCTATTACTAAACTATACACTGAAAGAATCACCAGACTGATGGCTGCAGTAAGATTGTCAGTGCGGACAGACAGTTTAATGTGTGGAGAAAAGGCCGAATGGAGTTTGCACAATGTTTAACTTCAGGAAATAATCCTTGGCCACACCAGAATTTGAACCAGCAACGTTCTATCTGCTAGTCCGCAGCTCTCCCGACTGAGCTATCCGGGTCCCCAGTCTGATTGAGCAACCCTTGAGACCTCCGACCTTTATACAGATGCGACCTTCAACCCACTAAAAGGAAGGGTTCCGTCACGTGACAGCTGGCCCAGAAGAGACGGCGTTAGGACTGCTTCATGCTGGCCTCGTGTTTGCACGTCGAACAGCTGTGTGTTTGTGTGTGGGTCCATGCGTGTGTGCGTGCGCGCGAGCGCGTGTGTGTAGGAGGAGGAGAGAAAGGATAACTGTTGTTGGACACTAACAAAACTGGTGATGGAAGACTCCTGACCTCTCTGCAGGCCTAAAGGAAAGACATCCTGTCGACTTAATCGGAAAAGTCCGGACGGCCGCTATGAATGAGGTCAGTAACCAGGTGAGTAGAGCCTGTAGAGGTCAACGTGAAGCAGAAAAGAATATACGACGACGTTTTTTTTAAATTTTTAGGACAACTTTGTCTAAATATAAGGCTTTGTTTATAGCAGGTAATGAGAACAAATGCATGAATCTGTCTTTATATGCGGGAGTATCGATGAGTTGATTTTCTGTTTATATTGAGGCACGTAGGCATGTTCGTAGTCTGGTGTTTATGACGCGCATGTCGCGCGTGTCTGCCGCATGCGTGACGTTTTCGAGCATAGTGTGCAGGCCTGGATACGAACACCTTTACCCAGCATTGTTCATGCATAGTGAAATCTATGCACCTGAGTGGGAATAAAGGTGTTTTTGTCGCTGTTAGTTATTTCAGGGTGTTTGTGTAAACACCTATGCAGAAGGCACGCACAATGTATATGTAAATCACTTGTTCTGAGATGTTCTCAGCAAAAGATGTCACAAAAATCTATTTGGCCATACAAATTTGATTTCTATTTTCAAGGAAACCAACTTTATTTTAAGCAATGCTGAAGCTGCCTTGATAAAAGAAATTGTACGCAAATTAGGCAGTGTGCACGGTATTTTCGCCACATAGAAAGTAACTGTATTATGTTCCTCGGATATCGAAGGATAAAAGCATCATTAAAAGTATCATTATAATGTCACATATCACATTATCTCGTTTCAGTCCCGTGACCTAGAAATTCGTCACGGGCACATGCGCAATGCATCTTCCGACAATCTCCGTCATCTGGGGGTGTCTTCTACTATTTGTATCAGGGCAAGGATGGAACTTTTTATTCATTCCCTGAAATTGTCAAGCCAGAAAAGTCAGGTAAAATATCGGTTCAATCTGATATCGCAAAACAAGGAACCGCCGCAAATAGGAACGTTTTGCCGCCAATAGGAAATGTTACTGGATAATTTATTTATAATTCTAGTTACTTTTCAAGTGTGCTTTCTGATAATGTAACTCGGCAATAAGCTATATCTTACTGTACGGAATAGAATGGTCATAGTATAGGCATATCTGGATAGAACCAATTCTACAAAGAATGCATATACATAAGTTTTTCATATACTTTAAGCAATGCTATCTATAGTTTCTTTTGAAAAATTATTAGTCTAGCAATTTGACTTTCTACAATTTAACCCATACAATATTTATTTCTAATCTTTATTTTCATTTAGTGACATTAGTGCATCCGTGACAACATGGATCGTTGTAACGGAAATAAAATATATGAGGCATTCAAAATAATCTTAATCCCTTTCACTTAAACAGATACCGTTCCTGTGAGCACCACTGGCGCTCTGCAACATCATCAAGATGGCGTTTCCTCAAAGTGTGTATGCTAGGTTACCCAAGTATCTAAGGAGCTATCTGAGCCAGCTTCCTCTCTGTTACACAAGTCTAAGTTCATACTGAGAATGGCGTCAAAATGTCTTATAAAGCTTAACGAAACCACTATATTAAACTAGACGCCTTTCAATTTTTCAACTATGGATGTTGCGATGATTACATATGCATTTGAATATAGGTTCTCTGTATAATTTTGCCACCGATTGTATTCAAAGTAGCACAGGTACGCAAGACAGTCGTGGCAACTGGAGGTAAAAGAAGAGAAAAGAAAAAGGCCATTGTAGAATGCCTGTACCATGTACCCGACACTCTATGCAGCAAAATTCGTGCCCACGGTACTGTCATTTCTAATAATATCTTCAATCCTATTGTTCAAAGAAAAAATACATTATTCCTTTATGCAATAAGAATGACCAAGAATTATAGGAAAATAAGCACAAATACTAAAGGCAGCATTTAGCAATATTAGACTTCCATTTATCTTTACACTTATGTATACCTGATAGTCTGATTAATGGGTGACCATATTTGCCCATTCAATTAGGTAGTGCTAATTTATGTTTTTAGACATTCAGTGTTCATTTCAAGGGAATTTTCTGTGAAAATATGCTAAAGGTGAATGGTTCGTTATATTTTTACACACATAACACAATGTACATATGTATATGCGCAAGTGTTTTTCCGCACTAAACGTACCTTTTTGAAATCATCTTCATCGTCGTCGTCATCATCATCATCATCATCATCATCATCATCATCATCATCATCATCATCATCCTATGCCTTTTCAGATGTTACTAAATCCTCGGGAACGACTTTGAAAATTAAGTTCAACCCTAGTCTTCCTGACATGAAAACCCTGGTGATTGGAGGCACTCGCAGTCAAGTCCGACAAGCCCTTAAACTGATCACAGAAATGACAGGGGAGCAGGTTGGTTATAATGATGGCCATTGCGACGTATTTTAGCTACATTGAGATCCGACGCCACTACTGGTAATGGAATAAATTTGTATTGTACTCTATTTGTAAGTTCTCCTTGCGAAGGGGGGTAAAGAAAATCTTCCATTTTCACTAACATTAAACATAATGTTGCTTATTTCTCGTTTGAACAATGTTACATGTCTCTTCAGGAAAGTATACTGAAGGAAGCTCACACATCATGGCGTAACTGGGTGGAGAAGGCTTTTCCTGATCTCGACAGTCAAAGTTATTTCCTTCCACCTGTTTGCATCAAACGTTTGCCGCTGATGGAAACGTGTTTCGCCGGTCAAAAACTAGTTGTGGTCCCTCCAAAAGATGCAGACAAAAGTACCGTGGCCTCAGTACGGGTGAGCGATGAAGCAGATGATTACGCACTTAACCGTATCCTCTTCAGCCTGAAGACATTCTCCAGCAAACAGAAAGAAGTGTTTGTGTGTCTCAGTCAGTTTCCATTCGGCTCGTATCTGGGTGAACCTGAATTTATCGCTGCAGCGGCCAACCTTCCGGTGCCGACCAACCTGCCGAAAGAAATGCCTTGGAGCTGGAGAAGAGGGGATTTTGACGTGCTTATCATTCACAGACAATATGGTATTCTTTTATGCGAGTCGAAGGCAGTTGGTTATTATCCTGCAGAACGACAGGAAGATCTTGGCAGGCAGGTGAAAGAAAAGCTCTTTAAAGCTTTGAGACAGTTAGACATACAGGAAGCCATGTTGTCACACCTGGTGTCAGACATCGCCGAAAGTTTTCCCATCACCAAGATCATCGCTTGTCCAAATCTTACGACCTCCGAGGTAGAGCAAATCGTTTTTGAAAATCAGCAGCTGGTGGAGGTTAGTGAAAGTGTTTGATGATATTTTATTTATTTTTTAACCTTTTTTATAATAAAATCTATGAATTTCTCATCATAACGTACAGTAAATGAAACAAGCAAAACCAAAAATGTACCACAAATCACTGATGCAGCATCTTTTGCTCTTCCTTTGTTTTTCATTGACTGATCACACATCTGTCAAATCCGGGTTCTTTATAGATACCCAATCCATGATTTCGAGAAACTGAATAAATAGGTTCGCTAGGCGGGGTAATAACGCTTCATCAGCCTATTGTTCTTTTGAATCAGACTGATTTAATTAATATTGCTCACAGTAGGTGCTAGCCATGTCAAAGAGTTACTTGAAGAAAACTTTAAACATGCATTCCGAATGGTTCATTCAGACAGGTGTCAAAATCACTTCGATCAGGCGCCGTTTGCAAGACAATCGAATAGGTGACTTATTTCTGTCACGGAGGATATTCTAGAATAAACTTCTTGAATTCACCATGTACGAAAACCGAATAGCTTATTTCCCCCTCATTCGGTAATAAATTTATTCGGTCGTCCCAGGAGAGACCATGTTATTCCACCGAACCGAATCAACGTTTCAGAGAGGAAAAATCCGTTTGACACAGTTGATGATGTAGACATATATCTAACATATATATATATATACTGTATATCGAACAGCTGACACACTGGGCATTGTAGCTGAAGTTAATTCTGGCACAGAAGTTGTGAATCGGCATGGAGCTCAACACAACCGCTACAGGTGAAGGTCAACTGAATGCTGAAACGCAGTCTGCTCCAAGTTAAGGCTATTGTTTTAAAAAAAATGATTTTCTCGGTAAATGCAGTGACTGCCAGTTCTTCAAGCAGAATTTCAACGTCATCCAGCAGCACACAGAAAGCTCAGACCATGACACTATTGTAGAAACAGACTGTGTTTAAAGATAGAGGATTTTAAGCTGTTCATGACTGATCTGACATTTTGTCGAATAGGAACTGTGTCGGTGTTTCAAAGTAAAGGACGTCACCGACATCAAAAGGCACTTTCTTTGTTCGAATCACCTGCTGCGTTCTGACTCACCCCAGACTGACAGTGATGATAACTTGACAGAACTAAAGCTTTGGTGGCAACAACTTTTCGTCAAGCCAGCGTCTGGCCATCAGCTACACAATTGTCCAGACTTCTACAAGACACTAGTAGCCAGGTAGTATGCAGGCAACTAACAGGCAGTTAGACAGTAAACAGGATGCTAATAACCAGGTAGACAGTAAACAGGATGCTAATAACCAGGTAGACAGCAAACAGGATGCTAATAACCGGGTAGACAGTAAACAGGACGCTAATAACCGGGTAGACAGTAAACAGGACGCTAATAACCAGGTAGACAGAAAACAGGATGCTAATAACCAGGTAGCAAACAGGATGCTAATAACCGGGTAGACAGTAAACAGGACGCTAATAGCCGGGTAGACAGTAAACAGGATGCTAATAACCGGGTAGACAGTAAACAGGACGCTAATAACCAGGTAAACAGTAAACAGGACGCTAATAGCCGGGTAGACAGTAAACAGGACCCTAATAACCAGATAAACAGTAAACAGGACGCTAATAGCCGGGTAGACAGTAAACAGGACGCTAATAACCAGGTAGACAGCAGGCAATGGACAGTTTATCCTTTCATAATAATTTGGTGCAAGCTCGCTCAGACTCTTATCATCGTTGTAATAATTATTTTGCTTACTGATGCAGCATATGCACATGCTAGAATCTTTCTGTCTGTTTAGTTAGCTAGCAATGGCCTGTGTGGGCGTGCGTGTGTGTTTGCGCGCGCGCGCGCTCGCGAATGGGTATGTATCTGTGTTTTGCAGACGGTTTTTGCTTTAGTACTTTCCAATTTACTTATTCACGCTGTACAAACTTCCCCCTTCTAGAAGGGGCCCTGGCCTCGTTCGAATAAAAAATTACTTTCCAATACAAATTATAAAATTTAATCTTCACGACGTTGGTTTCGTGTTGTCTTTTTAGTCTTGGATTTTCTTTCTGTATTATTTTTATCTGCCAGGTTCTGCGGACCAGCATCTACTGTGACAGTGCCATGTGTAACTGAACCTCGTGTCTGCATCAAGACCTGGGACCAGGCAGTGTCCTTCGTGGGAGACTGTTACACAGGTCACATGACACTTTTTCCTGAGCAGCTTGAGCTGCTGACCAGACCTCCACCGAGGGCTTTTATTGTCGGTCCTCCCGGCACAGGGAAAACTGTTGTGCTGCTTCTGATGGCCGCGGAGTGGGTGTTACAGGGTTACAACGTCCGCATCTTGAGCACGTGGGACCGCAGTCTTGCAGCAACGCTCATGCTGGCACACCTGCTGCAGGAAATAATCGAGACAAAAGACGAAGACGTGACCACTTCTGGAAATATTTATATCGTCCAGAAGGACTTCAGAGATAAAAACCAGGTGGATGAGGCCTTGGACGAACTGACACGTGCAGCAGGCGCGGGACCGTTGTACGTCATCGCTGATGAAGTCGGACCTGATATCGCGTAAGGTTTGCAGGAAATATTTTGTCACGTCCCAAAACAACAAAAACAAACCAGAACAAGCCAGAAGTGAACTCTCTTTCTTTCTAGATATTTGTTTAGAATGTCTGTGGGGGATGCGGGCGCCTGCATGCGAGATAATGTGTGTTGGGGAGACGCACTGTTGCATATAATCGTAGATTTTTCTAGTTGCGATTATTAAACCACTGAAATTGTCTGTCCTAGTGGGTCACATTACTTCTTCTCCGATTTCTGCTCCAAGCTGCTGCAAAGTTTTCAAGACGACAGGGAACTCTATTTCTGGGCAGTCAGCTGTCAAGTGTATGTCGCTCCTGACGAGCCATTCGTGTGGAAAGGTTGGGAACGGAGATTTTTCACCAGACCGCTTCGCTCGCCTCCAACTGTAACCAAAGAAATCGAAAAGGCAGTGGAAATCAGAAACGATTATACAGTCCCGAAGTACGACAAGTCCGGTGTACCCGACCATGGAGAAGCTCCACCCGTGAAGTGGTTTTTTCACCCAAATCAGCAGCATGGGTCCACAAGAGCTGAAGAGTGTGACATTTGTGGAGAAAAATTGGCCTGTTTCTTAACTAGAAACCTTAGAATAGGTGTGTATTCTATTTGTACCGGGTAGGGAATATTTACATAACAATACTTTATTTAGTTGTCCGCTTCTCCCACCTGCACGTGTATCTTTAGTTTTTTATTGTTATTTCGAACCTGATAAACTCTTTTTTTGTCGCCCGGGTCTACTGTACATGTAAAGTTTTCACACAATCGGAGAAAATACTCGATTAGTGTGTGCTGGATATTTTGAAACAACAAAAATAAGTAAACAGAGTATGGCAAATTCTCTTATCTCGTCCATCTTACTGAAAGATGAAGGAAAAAAGGGACGTAGTTATCGATGGAATTCTTCACAGACTCTGATTTTAATTTATTCTCCAAATTTCATGTATACTTATTGAGCACTCTCACAATCTCTTGATATGTAATATGATTAGAGGACATTAACATAGAAAACTACATCCGTTACAATAACAACATGATATATGTCTTTATCGCAGGGGCTTCTACTTCGTCAGCCACAGAAATTTTTGCGAGTGACAGCAGAAGTCCGACCTGCTTGAGGTACAGCGATGTGTTAATTCTGTGTTGGGTTGACCTTCCAGAAGACACTGGCATCGTGAAGGCACTGATACAAAGCAATGTTCCTGTGCGAGTGGTGAGGGATCCATCACACATCAAGGACGTGGCAACAGCCCGCAGTGACGTCGTGTGGGCAGCCCGACACCAACTTGTCCGTGGGTTGGAGAGAAAAGTTGTAGTTGTAGTGGATAATTACGACGACAGCCAAGGCCAGTATGTGTCCACACGACTTCGCGCCATGTCCAGATGTTCATCGCAGTTGGTTGTCGTGTGCCCCCCACCCGGATACGAACCAGAATAATCTGTGTAACAGACCATGCTGTGAGCAGTCTGGGACTGAGTATCATACCTTCCAGGTCCCTGATTACTGAGTCGTATTAGCAAGCTTTTATCCGTCCTGGAGAAAGTAGTTCCTGGCGTCTGGGGGAGTCTTTCCCAGTGGGTTTTATGCTGAAGTCCCACCAGATGGTGCGCTGTCCTGTCATGAGTGGTTTTGGTCACTGGCAGATTTTGACCCTAAGAAATATTGCCACGAAGTGGCCCAGTCAGTTGATGAGTTAAAAAGGTGGGTTTTTTAAAGACTGGAAATTTTAAGATTTTATCTCGTCCGCACCTCAGGCTTCAATTTAAGTAAAATTTTTGACACGTTTCTTTTTTAATGAGCTTTCTTTGTGTCACGTCCAGAAAACAACAACATCCGGCGTCCTAGAACTATTTTTTCTGGTGTCTTGAGGCCAACTATCATCCTGAGTGGATTTCTTTGGCGTCCCTTGCAAATCGCCATTTTAGCAGAGCTGTGTCTATATATATATATATATACACGTGTGCAAACACGCTCACATCAAAACAAAAACCATACAGCCTACACCTCTCCCACCACACGCACTTATTTATATATATAAATTTTTTTTTTGCTTTTGGAATAATTATATCTAGAGCGCCAACTTTCCGAACATTATTTTTAGCTGCAAGAAGTACAATCTCTTCTAACAACTTTCAACTTTCTCTGTTCATCTTTTTTTTATGATACTTTTCTATCCACCTGTGAATGAGGGACGATCTGAGCTGTTGGTCAGTGCTACGTTCATCTCTACCTCTGTGTGTGTGTGTGTGTGCGTGCGTGCGCGTCTGCGTGTGACTGTGCGTGTGTGTGTGTTCGTTGTTTTTTTTATTAGAGTGTGTGCCTCGTCCGCACGAAGTTTGGATGAAAGGTGTTGTCGTGCGTTAAAAATCTATATTTATTATTATTAGTAGTAGTATAGAAGTCAAAGTGTTTGACCACTGAGCAGCAGCTGATTTAGCTCGTCGTAGAATGGAGCAACATGTTGAGAATTCCCAAACAGATGTTGAATAGTTTATTCCTCTTTGTTACATATAGGGCAGTTGGGATTATCAACAATGTTCATTAAAAATAGGCGCCTGTAGGCACGATCCTGTGCAGCAGTCTATATTGACACGATTTACCTGGCAGTCCAAGTGAGAAGAGATTTAGTGAGTGAGTGAATAAAGTACCGGATTCTAAAGTGCCCGTATC
>SMGT01009383.1:194159-214588 GCA_004794575.1 Lanistes nyassanus
ACACAGGGAGGAGGGAGAGAGGAGGAGAGCGCCAAGAGTAACGACACAGAATACAGAGGGGGACGTGCACCTAGGAAGAGACACTCACCTAGGAAGAGACACTCACACAGAACAGGGTCCACTCCTCGACCAGTCGGAACTTACAGGTGTACGAACAAGGCGCCACGACGCTGCACTAGCCGAGTTCCAGAGAAAGACGTTAGGGTTGGGAAACCCCTACCTTAATTGGCCTAGGGGGGCCACCTAGCGGCAGACGCGTTATCGGCAGGTGGTCGGATCGTTCGGCCATCCCTGGACATCCGCCACTCCCACCCCCGTCTGGGTAGCGGGTTTTCCCCTCTCTGATGTCCGGCGGTGCCGGGGCCAGCCATCAATCAGTCTGGAGACCTGTCTGGGTAGCAGGTTTTCCCCTCTCAGAAGTCGACCGCTGCCCAACCACTGACCCCCCCCCCCCCCCGCACCGACCACAGTTACGCAAACTTAGTGGCCTCTGCCTCACTAGCTATTATCTAAGACTCAGGAAAAAACCCTGCTATCATGGCTCTTGCCAAAATTCCCATGACAGTCATAATCACTTCGATAAGGCGCCGTATGCAAGACAATCAAATAGGTGACTTATTTCTGTCATAGAGGATATTCTAGAATAAACATTTTAAATTTCCCATGTACGAAAACCAAATAGTTTATTTCCCCCTCATTAGGTAATAAATTTATTAGGTCGTCCCAGGAGAGACCAGGCTATTCCCACAAGCTGAACCGAAACAACGTTTCAGAGAGGAAAATACTTGATGATTTTGACATATATCAAGCATATATATATATATATTTCGAAGAACTGACACATTGGGCAGTGAAGGTGAAGTTAATGCTGGCAAAGAAGTTGTGAATCGGCATAGAGCTCAACACAACTGCTTCAGGTGAAGGTCACACTGACTGCTGACACGGGGTCTGCTATTTTTGTTTTAAAAAATTATCTTCATGGTGAGTGCAGTGACTGGCAGTTCTTTAAACAGAATTTCACTACTTTTTGTGCAGTTTGTGGACCAATTTGGTTTGCGGATTCTTTTCTGGAGTGATTACAATGATTACAGAGAAGATGTGAAGTTCTGACCGCAGGTCATGCGCAGGATTCCCGCTGTCTTAAAATAACGAATTCAGTAGTTGTTCTTTCCCCATTTTATTAAGGGACAAAAATGAGTCAATAGCTATCGCCCAGTAGTGTCCATTTGGGCAGAAAATTAGTAGAGTTTGCATGATTACTCACTTCCGCCGTGTTTAGTTTTCTTTTCTGGCGAGTCACACATTTTGAATAAGAAGGTATAAGCACATTTGCACGCGCTCCTTACGACTGTACTTGGAGCAGAAAACACGATCTGCTTATAAATGAGCTGTTTGTAAACAGAGCGCCTGCGAAACCTCAGCTTAGCACGCATAGTTAGCTACACGACTGCGCATGCGCAGTGACGTCATCCAGCAGCACACAGAACACTCATACCATGACACTCGTTTAGGAAGAGACTGTGTTTAAAGATAAAGGATTTGAAACTGTTGTTCATGACTGATCTGACATTTTGTCGAACAGGAACTGCGTCGGTGTTTCAAAATAAAGGAGATCACCGACATCCAAAAGCATTTTCTTTGTTCAAATCACCTGATGCGTCCTGACTCACCCCAGCCCGTCAGTGATGATAACCTGACAGAACTGAAGCTTTGGTGGCAAGAACTTTTCGTCAAGCCAGCGTCTGACCAGCAGCTACACAATCGCCCAGACTTCTACAGGACATTAGTAGCCAGGTAATATGCAGGCAACTAACAGCCAGGTAGACAGTAAACAGGACGCTAATAACCAGGTAGACAGTAAACAGGACGCTAATAACCAGGTAGACAGTAAACAGGACGCTAATAACCAGGTAGACAGTAGGCAATGCACAGTTTACACTTTCAAAATAATTTGGTGCGAACTCGCTGAGACTCTTATCGTCGTTGTAATAATTATTTTGCTAACTGATGTAACATATGCAAATGCTAGCATCTGTCTGTCTGTTTAGTTAGCTAGCTATGGTCTGTGTGTGTGTGTGTGTGTGTGTGCGCGCGCGCACGTGCGAATGGGCATGTATGTGTGGTTTTCAGACGGTTTTAGCTTTAGTACTTTCCAATATACTTATTCACGCTGTACAAACGTCCCCCGTTCCAGAAGGGACCCTGGCCTCGTTCGAATAAAAAATTACTTTCCAATACAAATTTTAAAATGTAAACTGCACGACGTTGTTTTTGTTGTTGGTTTGTTAGTCTTGGACTTTTTCTTTCTTTCTTTCTTTCTTTCTTTCTTTCTTTCTTTCTTTCTTTCTTTCTTTCTTTCTTTCTTTCTTTCTTTCTTTCTTTCTTTCTTTCTTTCTTTCTTTCTTTCTTTCTCTATTATTTTTATCTACCAGGTTCTGCGGACCAGCATCTACTGTGACAGTGCCATGTGTAACTGAACCTCGTGTCTGCATCAAGACCTGGGACCAGGCGGTGTCCTTCGTGGGAGAGTGTTACACAGGTCACATGACACTTTTTCCTGAGCAGCTTGACCTGCTGAGCAGACCTCCACCCAGGGCTTTTATTGTCGGTCCTCCCGGCACAGGGAAAACTGTTGTGCTGCTTCTGATGGCCGCAGAGTGGATGTTGCAGGGTAACGACGTCCGCATCTTGAGCACGTGGGACCGTAGTCTTGCAGCAACGCTCATGTTGGCACACCTGCTGCAGGAAATAATCGAGACAAAAGACGAAGACGTGACCACTTCTGGAAATATTTATATCGTCCAGAAGGACTTCAGAGACAAAAACCAGGTGGATGAGGCTTTGGACGAACTGACACGTGCAGCAGGCGCGGGACCGTTGTACGTCATCGCTGATGAAGTCGGACCTGATTTCGTGTAAGGTTTCCAGGAATATATTTTGTGTCAAAACAACAAAAACAAACCAGAACAAGCCAGCAGTGAACTCTCTTTCTAGATATTTGTTTGTTTAGAATGTCTGAGGTGGGGGGGGGAGGGAGCCTGCATGCAAGATGATGTGTGTTGGAGGGTTTGGGGTTACGACAGATAAAGAGAGACGCACTGTTGCATATAACCGTAGATTTTTCTAGTTGCGATTATTTAACCACTGCAATGTGTCTATCCTAGCTGGTCACATTACGTCTTCTCCGATTTCTGCTCGAAGCTGCTGCAACGTTTTCAAGAAGACAGGGAACTCTATTTCTGGGCAGTCAGCTGTCAACTGTATGTCGCACCTGACGAACCATTCGTGTGGAAAGGCTGGGAACGGAGATATTTCACCAGACCGCTTCGCTCGCCTCCTACTGTAACCAAAGAAATCGAAAAGGCAGTGGAAATTAGAAAAGATGATACAGTCCCTAAGTATGACAAATCTGTTGTACCCGATCGTGGAGAAGCTCCACCCGTGAAGTGGGTTTTTCACTCCAATCAGCAGCATGGGTCCACACGAGCTGAAGAGTGTGAGATTTGTGGAGAAAAAGTGGCCTGTTTCTTAACTAGAAACCTGAGAATGGGTGTGTATTCTATTTGTACCGGGTAGGGGATACTGACATAACAATACTTTAGTTAAAGTAAATGGTCCCCTCCTCCCACCTGCACGAGTACCGGGGGTGGGAATTTCTCTTATCTCGTCTAACTGAAAGGGGAAGAAAAAAGTACGTAGTTATCGATGGAGTTCTTCACAAACTCTGATTTTAATTTATTCACTTAATTTCATGTAAACTTATTGAAAGCTCTCACAATCTCTTGATGTTATTGTAAAACTGCATCCGTTACAATAACAGCATGATCTGTGTCTTTATCGCAGGAGCTTCTACTTCGTCAGACACAGAAAGTTTTACGAGTGACAGCAGAAGTGCGACCCGCTTGAGGTACAGCGACGTGTTAATTCTCTGTTGGGTAGACCTTCGAGAAGACACTGGCATTGTGAAGGCACTGATACAAAGCAATGTTCCTGTGCGAGTGGTGAAGGATCCATCACACATCGAGGACGTGGCAACAGCCCGCAGTGACGTCGTGTGGGCAGCCCGACACCAACTTGTCCGTGGGTTGGAGAGAAAAGTAGTAGTTGTAGTGGATAATTACGACGACAGCCAAGGCCAGTATGTGTCCACACGACTTCGCGCCATGTCCAGGTGTTCATCGCAGTTGGTGGTCGTGTGTCCTCCACCCGGATATGAACCAGAATAGCGGGGATAACAGATCCCGCTGTAAGCTGTCTTGGGCTGAGTATCATCCCTTACTAGACATATCCAGGTCCCCGGTTAGTGAGTCGTATCAGCAAGCTTTTATCCGTCCTGGAGAAAGTAATTCCTGGCGTCTGGGGCAGTCTTTGCCCGTGGGTTTTATGTTGAAGTCCCACTAGATGGCGCGCTGACCTGTCATCATTGGTTTTGGTCCCTGGCAGATTGTGACCCTAGGAAATATTGCCACGGAATTGCCCAGATAGTTGGTGAGTTAAAGACTGGAATTGTGAGATTTTCTCTCGTCCACACATTAGGCTTCACTTTAAGTAAACTGTCTGGCGTTTTTTTCTAAAATAAGCTTTCTCTGTATAGACCTGCGCCCTAGAACTACTTTCGCTTGTGTCTAGAGGACAACTATGATCCTGAGTTGATTTCTTTGGCGCCCCTTGCAAATTTTATCACAGCTGTGTTTATGTAAAGATGCACTTCGTGCCATCGTGTCGTCTTTGTGTATTTGAACGTTGTGATCCAGTCCGCGCGTCACACCTCTCAAGTGTCTCAAGCGGAGAAGTGGACATAAACTCTTTCTTAGTGTTAACTTTTCTTTTAATTATCAACAAGGCGCTACTGCCCTCTTTATAGAAACCTTTGTTATATTGCTTTCAGATATTTCGTATGCTTTTGAAATGCTCTACTACTAACAGGCCTTAAACACTTCTGCAGAAGTAATTTCATGTGGTCAGATTTATTACGATGTGCGGCGAATTGTTAAGAGTATATTTTCATACGATCCATTTACATTAAGCTAAATGAGTATGGATTAGTGTGTTGCTTAGTTGAATTTTTTCGTGAAGTATTATTAGTGTTAAACAGGTTTTGAGAGCTGTGAAATTTAATAAAAGCGCATTTCCTTTTCTTTTTTAAGACATAGTCATTGTAAAGTAACGTTTTTTAAAGCTGTCCTACCGGCGTTAAAGCCATCAATAACATCCCCGCCGTGGGTACTAGCAATTGTTTTTTCTCGCTTTTTGAAGGGTTTCAGACTTCGACCGAACCTCACCTTGGTCATATCGTTTTGCTAAAATTTTAAGATAAGGAAATGTTGACGTATGTTTCCAGAAAACCTGTTTTTTGTTGTGTTAGCAGTATGTAGGCTGAGATTATTATAGCGAGTTTAAAACGTTTTTCTTTCTATGTTAATAGTACAGTTTCTAATCTACAATTAGTTCCAAAATTTACGCGATAAGCAATTAAATATCTGTTTTTGTGGGTGAGTGTGAAGAGATTTTTTATTTACCATACAAAACTTTACCCATATATATTCGTATACAAACATACTCACATCAAAACAAAAACCATAGTCTAACCCCATTCCCTCCCCCCCACACACACACGGCTGGCTACGAGGTTAATTAAAAAGAAAAAATTCGGTTTTATCAGCTACCACCCATGCATTGTACCCTAAACTATTAAGTTCTACATGGTAGTCACATTAAGTCGAACTGATTTATATATTTTTTAAACCTAAAGGTATCTCTCAAGTCTATATCTATGTTTTGATAACAGAAGAAAAAGTCGGGTGTCTAAAGTAGTTCTTTATATATATATATAAAGTGTTGTTTTAAGAATAATTATGTCGAGAGCTCCATCTGTCTGCACATTATTCCAAATAAGTACAAGCTCTTCTTATACGGAGAAGTCAAAGTGTTTTACCACTGTACGTTTTGTGAGCAGCAGTTGCTTTAGTTCTCTCAAAAGGGAGCAACATATTGAAACGGGCAGTTCCAAAACAGATGCTGAATAGATTCTTCCTCCCTAATCTATGACATGTTGAACCGTTGGTGTTATCAACAATGTTCAATATTGCCGTGTAGGCTGGATCATATGCAGTAGCCTATTCTAAAGCCATTTTAACCGACAGTCTAAGTGACAAAAGATTTAGTGAGGACTAGTGTAAAGCGTGAGTGAGTGAATAAAGTACCGCCTTGTAAAGTTACCGTATCTGTTGGTGTTGGAGTTGTACTGTGCAGAGTAAAGAGTAAAAGGGCATGCTTGGGAGCGTGGGGGTGCGACTTTGTGAGTCTATAGAGGTCGTGTTCCTTGCACTCTAGCATCTCATCTCATCTCATCTCATCCCATCCCGTGACATAGAGGGTCTTGTCTGTGTGTGTTTGTGGCAGGGAGCGAGCATGTGGGATACAGCGTGCGACAGTCTCTGCCATTCTTTTACCTGCAGCAGAGATTGTTTAGCGCTGGGCGCCTAGCTAAAAAATACTAATCACTAGCTGCAAGAACATTGACGACGAAAGAAACCAAACAGTCACTCTTCGCCGTTTAATCGAATTGCAGGTACCAATGCTGACAAGAAGTATCGCAACGGATTCCATCTTTTGCGGTATGAATGATCGAAAAATAAGGTTCATCCAAATCAGCATGCAGCAGTTAAACACATTAATTAATGTTAAAAAGCACAATCAGCAGTGTGTCCCCTGTCGAATTGCCTGACATCTGACTGTCATAGGGAGGAAGAGGCGGTTCACTCGTGCAGATTGAGTCAGACGTCCCCGATTGCCTGCCCCTGTTCCTGGCTTTGGCTGTGTCGTTGAACTCCCGCTGAAATGCATTCAAAAAATATTTGAAGGACATGTCTGTCTGTTTTTCTGTCGTTCAAGTGTTCCTTTGTTCTTCAGATCCTGGAGCAATAAACTAGATATTGCTCAGTAAAAATAAAATAGAAATGTTTTACAATAAGAAGATACATACTTACACGAGTTCGCGGATGTGCAGATGTCATTCCGTGAGCCACAGATTTTGAATTCCGAAGCAACAGTCGAAGAACCTGGTGACCTTCATAGATATTGATCGTTTCAATTTCTTCGCCTTAACGTTTCTACGTTATTTTTGTAACGAACAAAGACAAAGGTCGCGCGATGACAACTGAGGTGGACCACAGTAAGTTTCCTGTAACGACTTGATTCAGACTCTCATACGACATCTTCGGGGACGTTAGCACGTGCCGTCTGACCAACCAAAGGGATTACATCCGTTGTAGTCATCTTGATGTCAAATATATATTTACCAAACTGTGTCGCTTTAAAACAATCATGCGATAATAAATCGAGTGTGTGGCTCAAAGTATAATCTCGAGGTAATTATGATGGAGATAAGCAAAGTTGACTCATGCTCGGGGCAATGTAAGTCTCGCAGCCGGTGTATCGCAATTCCTGTAAAGAAATTCCTGTACCGAAAACACTTCGCTATTCGCTATTCGCCATAGAAAAATATGCAGTTCGCTACATACTACTTTGCGGAAATTTTTAGGCACTACACTACTCAAATTTGAAGCGAAGTGCCTGTGTTATGTTTTGCCAGCTGGCTGCTCCAGCCAACCAGGAGAAAGCAATGCCCGTGACACGAGTCGGGCTCAGAGGAACTAGGGAGATGGCCGGGCCAGAGGGGCAGGTAGCCCGCCCCCTCCCTCTTCCGGTTGACTCCGTCATCCTAAATAGATAGCCGGGAGGGAGGTGTGGGTAAACCACCCTCCCGGCTGAACCCACCACCCCCAACGGGTGGACAGACCATTTGCGACCTCCTGGCAAGTCCGCGGCCGGGAGTATAAAGGCAGCCCATTGCTAGTTGTGAATCGCCGAGTACATCCAGCCTCCTTGGGTAGTTACTGTAGCCCAGTACGACCGTTACCCGCGACGTGGACACAGAGACCAGCTGCCGCCGCCGAACCGTTAGAAGGGAACCGTAGAGCAACATAGGGGGACTCTTGTCAGTCCGAAAGGTTCTTGGAAAATCAGCGGAACGTTGCTGGGACGTGAGCCAGGGAGACGTGGCATCTGCGGTAGTCGTGTCCAGCACCGTGAATAAGTGAGTGTAGGTTAGCTGTATGGAGAAGTAGTTACACGATCGTAACTTGAAGATAGTTGCGATAAAATAGCCGTGAACAGTCAGTTGTAAACTCGTTCAGTAAGTTGCAAAGTATACACAAAAACTATTGGTTGGTCGGTTCGTCCAGACAGGACTAGTTAGGGGTAGCGAGAATACTTTTAGCCAATGTGATCATCAGTTGGTCGTATTGAAAGTCAAGACGTCTGTGAGACGTCATTTTAAAAATATATCGAGGGACCAACGGAGGGTTATACTGAAGGGCTTAATAATAGTTTATTTATTTAATAAATAACCAACTAATCTGTCGACTGATTGATTTACCAATTAATCAAGCAACCATTCAAAACAATTTAACCTTAATTATTTACCCTGAGATGTGTTGTTGATGAGTTTGAAGGTTGTACTGGACTCTCCGAGCTCGCTTTTAATGTGAAATGTCCAAGATCCTTCTCCAATCCTATGATTTGAAGCAAAACGAGCGGTCAAGGTCAGCTCCGGTTCTCTTCCGCTTACTTCGCACACAACCTCCTGGGTGATCGGGTCAGAGGTCAGCTTGGTCATGAGACAGCTGCTGATATTGTCTGTATAGGACTTAAGATTAAATGTCAGGCCTTCTTCTAAAACTCTTGATAAATGTAAACTTTGTCCATCCCTAGGGGTTAATCGTGGCACACCTGGAAAGAAAATAAAATTTCTGTTCAAATCAGCCCCTCATCCACTAGTGTTTATTAATTTCGTTAGGTAGTCATAACAATGGCAGTACTGCTAGTAGAAACAGCCAGTGTACTGATATAATAACCATGGTGATGGTTGAAGCAGTAGCGGTGTGAGGGAGTGGTACTTATAACTAGTCTAGGGGTAAACCTAATTTTATGCATGCGGAGAATGAAGTTACAAGCGACAGTCAGCAATACCCACATCTGACAAGAATTGATACACATTCCCTCAGCTCCCAGCCAGGCGCCTCGCACGTGATAGTCGGCCAGTTGTCGTCACACTGAAGTACACCCAGAGAAACTGTTAGGGGTGCCTTGCCGTACTTCGTTGAACTGAGAGTGTGTCCTTTCTCATTAATAATGCGAATGGTTGCGGGAGGGTTGCCGTTGAGAAAGGCACAGGAAACGCTGACCTCCTGGTTCTCATCAACAAGGTGTGTCCCATTGACCTCGTGTCCGTTGACAGCAAGTTTCGTGATTTGCGGCGGGTCTGTCGGCAAAGTAAAAAAATTAATACAAGTGAAATAACAGTGAAAAGAGATAATAGCACAGAAGTTTTGCCTTAAACGGTGGAAGTGTCATCTAATTTCAAGGGAAACCCCTCGGTCAAATAGTAATATCATTAAAATTGCCTAACAATCCCACGTTCTTCTGGGTTGAAAAGGAGACCTTTGTGACTGATGAGATTGTGAAATCTTTCGCCCTAATTTTCTTGAAATCGATATTGAGCAAACAAACATTTACCAATGGAAGATTATCTAAATCTTTTCATTAAATCTCCTATAGTTTGGTGCAGGTCGATTTTGTCCACAGCGTTTGATATTGAGAAGTAGACACACCTTTTGTATATTACCTGTGATCACACGGGCACATGTACTCATGGGCACAAGGACCCACAGATACAGCAAAATATTAAGTAGAACAGAGCGTACGAACAAGATACAGATAGAGTCAATTTTCAACAGACATAATCAGAACGCGCTTACAGGTTACGTGAAGTTTGATGTGTCTCAGCACCACTAGAGTAGAATTCTGTGGTAAGAGCTCCCATATAACGTCACTGTGTGTCCGTCTGACAAGTAGGCGAAAGCTCATTTTAGAGTCGTCTGCACTGCACATCGAGTCGTTAGCTGGAGGTTTGCACACTGGACTGTTGTTCCCAGGCACCCATCGGCAAGTGCAGATGGTGTGAAACTTGTCAGCTTCACAGACCTTTGCTTCGATGCGAAATTTCTCCTGCATTCTTGTAGAAATTTCGTACACGAAATCAGCGTGTTTGTCTTCTGCTAGAGATTGGTTCTCCTCGGATGTTTTAGCGACTTCCATTATCGTACCTGTCAACGTGAAAATTAAACAAAGTATTTCTCTTTCGCTCTTTGCCCCCTCTCTTCTTTTTTCTATTTTTCTCTTTTACTTTTATTCTTTCTTTTTTTCTTTCTTTCTCTTTTTTAGCCATGAACAGAACTGAATAATTATAGATGCTGGAAACGATGCAGACCGGCGATTGTCAATACAAAAGGAAGTTTTTCCTTAAAAGCCCGAATGAAACGCAGAACTTCCGCTATGCCTTGAAAACTACCTCGTGACTAATGGCTCAACAAATGATTGGAAAGTATTGCTAAAAGTATTTCACTTCATAAGATATTGCATATTTTTTTTAACCAAACTGGACTCACAGTTTGATATGGAGCACAGCGCACTTGGCAGCAAGATGATTAAAATACAGAAGAAGAGCACCGTGCAGAGATCGCTCATTTTGATATCTACTCTCCTTTTGGTCGGTTGCGTTCATCAAGATTTGAACAAAATACCAGCAGTTGGTTTTATACTGAAATATACGGAAACCCCTCCTTCTTTCATGTCCTGATCAGCTGATACAGTTTTCAATATTCTTTCACTGCTATCCTCCGGACATTGAAACAGGAAATAATCTCTTTGTTTCTGTTTTCTTCCCGTTGTCTGTCCTATTGTCGCGAGTTTGACTTGAAGATGAGATTCCCACCGCCATGTATTCTTACCCTGGTTGAAAGGCCAAGATGAGAAGACGATCAGCACGTAAAAGCACTAATTCACTGGAGCCAATCAAATGCCGAGATTTATCTGGCACGTATAAAAAGCGGATCCAAGCACAAGGCGAAGTTTATTTCTCAGGTCTTTTCGGGGGCTGGGGAAGGGAGGAAGAGGAGCTACTTTTGGGGAGGAGTGGGGTTTCAGGGAAGGATAAAGGGTGGGGCTAGGGCTGAGGGTTAGGGTACGGGTTAGAGAAGGAGTGGGTGGGTTATATGAAGTGCGATCTTCCAGGAATTTGGAACGTTTTCAGTGGTTACCCTAAGAGATTAGCACATTTTATGTAAGACTGTATTTTGATTAGCTCCAGTTTCTGTTTTTGTTTGTTTGTTTGATTTGTTTGATTTTGTTTTTGGTTTGTTTTTTTGCTTTTTCAAGCTCAACAGCTAACACGGTCGAGCAAGCCGGATCGATCGAAGCACAGATTAATTCGCAAAGATTGTCCAGATAACCAGTAAGCTCCTAGGAGAAACGACTATATTGTACTCCCAAGTGGAAGAAACTCACCCGCCAGGTTGAGAAAACCCGATGGGGCGCTGAGAGACGGAAAGTCCGATGAACAGGTTTGCGGGAGGCAACATCAGAGGAAGGGGTGACGAATACAATTTTTTTACAGTGGAAATTACAATCAGAACAAACATAACGTAGCTTTCATTGTCCGAACAGAAAGTGGCTAGATCAGTTTCATGGTCTGAAACATAACGAATAACGAATGAACTCTTGTTTTGAGTCTTGAGTCTTGAGTCTTGAGCCTTGAGTCTTGAGTCTTGAGTCTTGAGTGTGTCTTGAGTGTGTCTTGAGTGAGTCTTGAGTGAGTCTTGAGTCTTGAGTCATGAGCCTTTCTCTCTCTCTCTTTCTCTCTGATATACTTCAAACTGTTACCTGCTTTTATTAGTTAAGCATCACATCTAATAACCGTGCATCCTTTTCAGTACGTCTCGTGCGACTGTATACAAGATCAGAATATATCGAGATGAATGATTCAACAGCTGCGAACACTTGAATATTTACAATAGAAGTCGGACGTATAAATATGTCCTTTAGAGAAGAAACTTCCCTTACAACAATAAAACTATTTTTGTTTATTCCAGACACCAAAGTAGCCTTTCGTGGTCTATATCTGTGACAGCAGCTGACTGTCCACTCGACTTCCACTAGAAGGACCCACAATGCACATGCGACAGTGTAGCAGTAACGAGCAAAGCAACATTTCCTAGCTGTGCCTAGGGTCTCACGGACGCAATAAACCACGGACTGCCGGAAGTTGTTCGGTGTTCATCAAAATTCGTGTTTGTGAGCTTCCTCCCTCCATGAGTGTGCACGGGATATGATTCTGCTTTAGTTGTTTGCTGTCGCGCTGTGTGTGCTCCAATGAGCACACGAAGTCAGGAAGCAGCGCCACATGCTTAATTTCAAGAATAATAGGAATGTGCACGTGCGTTTGTTATACCCAGTGTATTAACACTGGATTTAGATTGTCATGCAGATACCTACGTATTGTCGTCAGGTCATAGTTATGTCTATGGGTTTAACATTTCACATTTTATAGCTTTCTAAATAAACCGAAACGTGCTATCGAGAAGATAGCATTAGCTTTCTATTTATATCTTTAGAGACAAGAAGGACAAATGATTGATCTGGATAAGGGTGGGTGCCAGTTAATGATATAATGATAAAAACGTGCATTCTGAGTCTTGTAATTTGCAAGAATTATAGTCCAAAGCTATAAGGTTTGTTTGCTGATAGAATTGCTATGAGTTTTTGTCTGATTTTAGCTGAATACTAGTTTAAGATACTTGATTCGTCAGCCACAAATTAAGAGGATCATTTTGCTTTCATGATTTTGTGCAAGACCGAAATAGTTACGTCCTCGGTCCTACCCTTAGATGGTCAGAAGAGTTTTAGATCAATCAGAATCTGTTTAGGATCAGCTCATATGCTTAATTCCATCTTGCATTTATTTGAAAAGAAATCCAGACACACATAATCATGCTAGGACAAGTCATACACTTTAAAACCAGATTGCACAGAGAAAGAGTTAGTTGAAATACACAGCAAGAAGTTTACGGATTGTTGTTTAACGTCAAGTCAGCAATGAAGTTTTCTCATGACCGTCGAAATAGAAAGGAAGGGTGTTCAAAAAAGGGAAAACTATGGAACCTTTGCGTGCCGGCCATGGGATCTGAACTCACGACCCTGTGCATCTGTAGAGACCACGAGTTATCAATGCAGGTCACTCCTTGTGTAAAAAGTAGCCATAGATAATACAACCATCCATCAGTCCGAAGATTTATGCAGATGTACACAGCGTGACAGAGTGGAATTTTTCTGTTTGTTTGTTTTGAACACCTTCGTCATGATTCTCAAAACATCCAAATGCGTTGGACAGTGGCAGGGCGGTTTGGTTGATACCATACGCGCCAAACCGCTCCCGGTCGCATACTTCCGGGATTTTTCGTCTGCTTCAGATGCGAGTGCAAAACATGTCGACCACCTATCTGACTAAAAATGGACTGCCTAAACTTATTTCGTTTGTCACAAAAGCCACCAGCAGATCGCAAAGGCATAGAAATAATTGGAAAGAAAACGTCAAACATGTGTAGGCTGACCACTTCTTCCATTTTGCATTATCTGTAAATTAGCCACTGTCACAAGAAAGTGTTGCGGGCAAAGATTTGCGACTACCAATGTTCTTTCTCACATTTGTAATCTCTTTTCATTTGCTAGTAGCTTCATATCTGCAAACAATTGTAATTGGGTCACAGGCAAGGCGACGTCACGTAAAGTTTATTCACTAGATGGCGCTGTCCGGCTGGCAGCGAAGTGGATGTCCGCGTACTGTGTCTCAGGAAAGGAGCCGATTATGACGTCAGACGAGATTCTGTCGGCGAAATCCAATTGTCCGTATATCAAGCCATCGGCGTTCCTACACCTCCATGCAGATCCTTGCACCTGTTTTTTGATCCAAACATGTCACAGTTTCTTCTCTTATTTCTGTGTGTAAATTGTAATTAATTAATGACTAAATAGAAGAACTCTATTAAATCAAACGGCTACTTTACCCGCCACTAATGGTTAAAGGTAAAATTTGACAAAATTTCTGGCTAATCTATCGTCCTTCAGCCTGTCTTTCTTCTTTCATCCTTCACTCGTGCAGTCTTTCCGAGACAAAAGTACAAAAAAATAATAAATAAATCAAGACACTCAAAATCCTAGGAGGGAAAAACCGCACATAGAAACTTTTCTTTTCGAATACATATTCTACTGTATCTTTTTAAGGGAACCACAGATCAGTCAATAAATCAAACAAACAATAAACAATAAGCCAAAATCAGTGACTTAACGATTGGCTGAAAGACGCCCGCTAAAGAACGATTTCCCGATAGATAACTGACCAAACAGAGACACAGTAATCCAATAGACTACTACTTTATGTTCTTACCATCCCTTTAATTAAATCTACAAAGACGTCATCGAAAACAGTTAGTTGTGTTATTAATCCTGTCAAATCTTGATTTTTCATTGCTAGTGAACTAATCTTGTTGTGTCGTCTATATGTTTCAGTTGTTAGCATCAGTGTCTTACTATTTTACTTAGAAGATGCGTAGCGCATTCAGTCTTGCATAAATATTCATGAGGCCGGCACACACAGCTCGCCAGCCAATCTCCTGATGATACATCCCATACATGGCCGCCGGACAGCACAAGAGGTGGCGCCACAGTCGCTCAGATGCCTCAGATGCCGTTGTATGTGAGCTGCAGTACTTGCTTGAATGGCTTACAACAAGGGGGTTTTCTTAGATGATGGAGTTTGATCGCGCGCGCGCGCACGCGTGTTTGTGTATGTGTGTTGGGGGGATGTTTCTTGTGTGCTTGGGGGGGAGGGGAATGTTCGTGAAAACGAAAGGGAAATAACCTCCCTTGACCTGCTTTAAGTTATAAAGGGGATTGACAAAATCTTTTTTGTTAGCCAGTATCGTGAGATGCTGTGCCCATCTCTTCCTCACTGTACTATATACAGCGTTCGACACTCATTCGCAGCAGGGTCAACCGGAAAAGTGTGGTGCGGCACATGTGTATCGAACCATTGTCTTCGGGGTAGAAAGCCAGTACTCTAACTATTCGGCCGTATATCTGTGTCTGAGCACCTGTTCAAATGCGTTCTTTCAACCGAATTTCGGCCAATTATCAGAGAACCTATCGATAGGATTAACATCCTAGTTGAGACGAAGATAGACATAGAGGTAAATTTGCTGTCAATACAAGTGATAAGCATCACCTCATTTTCAGCAGTAATTGTAGCATCAGTGCCCCTGTTCCTTTCGTTACCTGAAAATTTACAAAAGAAAATTATTTATTTCTGATTATTACATTTCACAATGGTGCGCACAGACATTGAGTGTTTCCTATATAAATCACCAATGCAAAATGTCTGTTGATACACTTTTCTTTAAATACATGTATAAATGCTCATTCCCATCTCATAGCTCTTAGCGAACCCGAGTGCTGTAGACACTACAATAAACATGTTGAGAAATAGTTCAGAATTTTCATTCTATTTCGCTTTGGTGTTGCTGCTGTAAAAAAAATGATTTTTACTACGTATTAAGTCTTCCGCATTTTGTTGTCGCTTTTTTGTTTGATTTTGATCGTTTGCTTTTCTCTTCCTTCCCTTCCTTCCCTTCTGTCTTTAGTTTTAATTATTTTTATGAAGGGGGGAGGGGTGGAAGGGTTGGGAGAAGGAAGGCTTGCTATTTTTACTGGCTGAAAGTTTGGTTCAATAGAAATGTATTTTCTGGGTCTAGACTGGCTTCTTTATCGACACAATCAGACGGGACAGCCGGGCAAAGGTGCGAGAAAAGCATAAACTTCACCTCTGCTCCCATCTCGCGAGACTTCTAGGTCATTTCCAGTCGTAGATGTTCCCAGTGACCTGACGCACAAGAATAAAAAAGATTAATGCTTCTTCCTCTAGACAGAATCTGCAAAATATTCCATGCGCTAATTCCGGGGAGGGGGTGTTTGGAATATCTTACAGCAGCCATTCCACCGATACACGCACACGCACACCACGGCCTTGCGCTCGCCTGCTTGTCATCCACCCAGCCACGCGACCTTCCCATCCATTGTAAATTTGAGAGGGAACTAGCTGCACATAAACGCTGCCGTACCGTGCCAGATAAAAAGTTCTAGACATTTTTTTTCAAAACCCAATAAAGATTATATTAACACCAAAGACGGATTCGGTTAATACTTAGTGCATAAACAACAGTGACAAATGCAACAGGCTAGTATAAAAATAATGCGCACTTTGATAGAAGAAACTGAACACCACTCACCTATGAGATCCTTCTCCTACGTAATTAAAAGAAACATTAGAAGGAGGTTTTCAGTCCGTCCCGATACAAGTATACGTTCACATCCACGCACCCACGCGAAACAGCACAGCATGTAAAACGACATCACAATTCATCACAACACAAAAACACGCAGCTCCCTCCCCCCGACACACACTCACCTACAGTGCAGACACACAGGAACGCACACTCACACTTACGTACACTCACACTCCCAATCACGTATGCTCACACTCCCAATCACGTATGCTTACATTCACTATCACACTCACGTACACGCACTCACAATCACGTGCACTCACACTCACACTTACGTACACTCGCACTCACAATCACGTACACTCCCAGGAAGACACGCAATCAGTGGAATCACATTAAAAAAATCACTTGCACTTACGTCATGTCTCCTGTAGCTATGACTGCTTCTACACAGGAACACACTTAAAAAGAGGCAAGTTTCAAACTTGGGCTTTAGTTGCTTATTTAAGACAGCAACATGTGTCAAATAATGATTTCAAATGCCTTACCCGACGCTCGTGTTTTGCACAGTTTTCCAACACAAACAAGGACAACAGCAGCAGTAGACAAGGCTACAAATACCAGACAGCCTACTGCAATAAGAAGTTTCGGTTCCCAGTCCTGCAAATCTGATCTCCGTGAGGGGTCTGGTGTACAAATAAAGTTAATTTTCTTCCAGAAGTCGCAGAAACCGAGAACAGGCATTCTAGTGTGTTTGTGTGTTTGTTTCTAATAAAACCGATTGTGAAAGTCCGGATCATTTCCACTACGTTAATAAAATGTCTGTTTATCGGCACGTATACACTAGTTTGAAAAGAAAGTCGATATTACGTCATAGCAGGTAAAATGACTACATCCGGAAAAGACTTTTTTTCACATTTTCGATTTCTAGTAGCCTGTTGTCGCAAAATCCGATTGTCAATAAAACATGCAGTATAAACACACAGTGTTGTTTTGTTTTATTGCATATAAAGGACATCGCATTCTGTACAATTCCTATTTTAAGCGAAAATCGACATCTCTGCAAAGATGTTCTATACACACATTTTGTTGCTTGGATAAGAATTCAAAAGATATCAAACCCATTTATAACAGTAACCCATGAGTAAAAACTCACTTAACTTGTCCTGTCACAGTCCGGTTACTTCTTAAGTTGACAAATCGTGAAAACAGAGAGGAACCCATGATTGTAGTTGACTGAGAAAGCGCATGGCCTATGAGGTGTGTGCTTTGAAAAACTGAGGTGTTGGGGTTAGGATATGTTTGAGAAGGTATACATTACCGTAAATTTCAGTATACACAAAGTGTTCGTAAATAATCAATCAAGTCTTGAAACTTAAGAAAAATAAGTAATTACTTACCATTCAAAGCTACATTTGTAAAAAGGAAAATCTTGCTCGCATCTCCAACTTCGTTTCTCACAAAAAGGGTCCAGTTTCCAACCCATGATTCTTTACCTAAGTAGACAGTCATTTCAAAATGCGGCGCCTTGCCGCTAAATTCGCATTTCATCCTCTTTTCTTCCTCCTCCAAGGACATACTTCTCATCCAACATTCAACGATATTTTCGGTGTGAGATATGATACCACTGATCCTTAGACTATTATCTCTTATTCTTGACAAATCCACAACTTCAGCTGTCGGCGTAGAGAATTTAGGAGGACCTGAAATGGATTTATTTTAAATGTTTTAAACACTAGGAGTAAGGATGACTAATGTAATGTTATGTAATGTTAACTTTACATACATGTAATGTTACATGTAATGTTAACTTTACATACATCCATACAGAAACTAATAATTGACATACAGAATTACAGACAGAGAGGCAGGCAGGCAGGCAGGCAGGCCGGCAGACAGAACGACTGTCTTGCAATATTTTTGTTCTAGTAAATTCTTATTTAAGATTTTTTTCTTTATTGTCCCTTCAGTGGCTGTCACTTCATATATTTATCAACTGAGTTTTTTTGCAAGTTTGTTTTTAAAGTAAGAATTAGAATACTGCTAGCTCAGCTACTTACATCGGATGAGAATAAACACATATTGATTCTTTTCTGAACCAGGAGCCTTACAGCTGACAGTCGGCCAGACATCTTGGCAACGGAGATCTCCAAGAGTCAGTGCAAGATGCCCTTGTGCAGCCCTCGATACATTCTGTATAGTGCCGCCCTCTACCGCCGCCTGCAGCTCAACGTCCACTGGAGGGTTTCCGTTAGAAAAGAAGCAGTCGACATCAACACGTCCGTGTTCGTTGATAATCTGTCTTTCGTCCACCTTTCTTTCGTTTACGAGGAGTGATGCAATTATTGGAGGATCTGCAGAAAATTATACAGCATGCAGAGAAATAAAACATAAAACATTTCCCGCATTTAGACCAAAAGATGGTCGACGGCGCAAGTTTTGATTTTGTTTGAAGTGTAAGATGCATTTTGCTAAGTGTCAAATAATATTTAACTGATAGGCCAAGATAAAGAATAAAGACTTTGTATCGCTTTTGCAACTGAATTTTATGAGAAATTAAATTTCTTTTCTTTTGGTTTCGGTACCTGTTAAGCGGTCTTCACGCTTGTGGACATATATAATAAGTGCGAGAACACTTACATGTCACTTGAATCGCAGTTCGTCTCAGTACGATTGGAGCATTTTCCTGTTCGAAGATCTCCCACGTGATGTCACTATAGGTCCGCTTGACGAGCAAAGACAGGAAGATTTCCGAGTTGTTGGCATGGCAGTTTGAAAAGTTTACCAGGCTTTTACACCGGTCAGTTTTGTCATTCAGACATCTGCATTTGCAGACGTTGTGGGTTGTTTTATTGTCACACAGCTTTATTTCAAGGACAAACTCCGATCCTGATGATAGCTGGGTTGTTTTAGCTGTCAAGGAACAACTAAAGTTAGCGACTGTGTTCTCAGTAACTGTCAAGTTCTCTTGAAGTGTTTGGCTTGTGTCGTTTAGTATACCTGTCAACACACAAATTAACGGCTTATTCCCTAGGGCGGGGGGGTGGGGTGGGGTGGAGGTGAAAATGAGCTCCTGCAGAGGTCACGTGCTATACACATATACACATTACAGTCTGTGCGAATGCACACCCTCACATTACTGCGCACACTTGCGGTTACAAACCACAAGCAAACAAACATATAGTGTAAATTCAACATTTTCATCAAAGTCTGAATGGTTTGTCAAACTATACAAATCAAAAAACAAAACAAATCCACACCTAACAAAATTAAACAAAACCAAAGAAAAGAAAAAGAAACGAAAGAACAAAAAAGAAAACTATAATAAATGAAAGCGTATAAAACCAGATAACAAACACTTATTTCTTTGGCGTAACTTCTTTTCAAAATGATTTTCATCTGGCAGTTTAAAAGCACGACATGTTTTGCGTTAAAAATGTTATGTCCTTATATAATGTAGAGAAGCAAGACATTTTTCTACAGAAAAATGCAGTTTTCTGATTCATGAATACTCACATTCTAAAAGAACCAATGATGGGAAAATGATTAAATAAAAGAAACCAAACAAATTGTGCTGTGTCCCCATGACGCATTTCTCTTTTCTCCCATAGTGCGCGCAAGTACAGCGGCGTCGTCTCTAATAAGAATATCTCGTCGCTTTATTTGGCTAGCTTAATACAAGGAAACATTTCGTCACCTTCCTCACTGCGATAAAGACCAGGTGGAGTGGATTGCCTACTGGGTAGGTCAGCAGATGCACGAGACCGGAAAATTGCAAAGAATTTTTTTTTAATGCACCGTCTCTTACGAAGATTATCTGTTGTGATTTTTAAAAAAAAACAAACCAGCATATACATCACTGCTGTGAAAGTTCATGACAATTTATCATTAAGAACTTTGCGCTACATGAGAAAATACTTTGTTTAAGCATCTAATTATAGAAAAACGAAAGGGAAACAATTATTTGGAATAGACACTACCCCGACATCTTTACTGCTCAATCTGAAACAGTAGGAACTAACTTTCAAAACAAGATGCTATCGTCTTTCAAACCTCACAGTGTTGATAGTCTTACTGGATTAAACACCCACGGGTTTGTAAGCTCGGCATAGCCTTAACCCATTTTCAACATCAACTTTCGCTTCACCAGTTCCTCTCTCATCTGCCTTACAAGCGTCTTCCTAGCGCACC
>SMGT01009383.1:214597-225077 GCA_004794575.1 Lanistes nyassanus
CCCCCCCCCCCCCCCCCCCCCACACACACACAGTGCACAGTGGCGCGTGCACATATTCCCCTTGTTCAGCCAATCCGGAAGTCATGCCCAGACTGACACCAATGTATTCATAGGAAACATTTTTATCACAGCAGGCTCGTCTGAACCTTGTGGTTATATACTGTTCTTGCAGAGTGAGGGTGTGTGCAAATACATGTATAGTATGTTTTAATGCTGATGAACATTCGGATATATTTCATAGTTATTATTATTGTTGTTGTTGTTGTCTCCGTGGGTCTAGGACCTCCCGCAAACACTTACCAGGCAAAAGATTCGTTCAGTGATCGCTAAACATGTCAGAATCGTCCCTACATCAAACTGATCTTCCGATCTTCGCATCGGTCGAAGATCGATCTCACAGCAAACACCAAGCTGAATGCTGTCACCGTCTTCTTAACTACACTCGTCTTTTTTCAGTGACTTGCGATCACTTCCTTGCAGAGAAAAATAAAAGAACAAACAGCAGAAACTGACCTAAACATTACGTGCACATTTTTCTTTAAGAAAAGAGACGACGAATTTTAAATGTAATTTTCTCTGATGGCGTTTTCCTAGATCTATAAAAAGAAACGCAGGCCTACTTACAAGTGTGTTGTAGTATAGTATTATTTTTCTGTGTTTCTCCATATATTATGGGTTTGTATTTAATCAGGCCCCTTTAGTTCTATGTATGATGTCGATATTATTGACACATAAAGTGGCAAGTCTTAATGAAGCATTTTGATGATGTCCGCATCTAGGCAACACGAAGGCTTAGTTTGAATGTTATTCTTTTTATTATTTGTGTTTGTTAGTCCATTTGTTTAATAATCCCTTCGACTGTGTATAATAAGCAGGCTATCCGTAAAAGATACGATGTTAGCAAAGACACCGTTTTACAAAAATCAAAGTGGATGAAGTAACTGCCGAAAGCTGTAGTGCAGTTGTGTTTTCTGAGATAGGGGGACAGGGCTCACACTGCACCACATCACTCAACGCGTGCTGTCAAGCGTAGTAAAAAAGTATAATAAATTCAATAATCCCTCCCTCCACCTCTGCACCAGAACCCTAACCAGCTGTTTGTTTCTAAACAACAAACTATAGGCGGAATGGGTGTTAAAGATTCACTAGGCTGACGTGCCACTAACTTCTGAAATGGTTTAGCCAACTAAAAATTTTCTCGCCCGAATTTTTCTCTCTCGGTGAGACACTTTTGCATGTTACAGACAAAAAATTAAGTTGGACCTCTCGATAAAACATTGCTAAATATTGCTAAATAACAGTCACCACACGTCTTAAGTCGGACGGCCAGTGTGTAGCTACAAGCAGAAATAAGCTGTGGGGTCTGCCTGGTCGATTTTTGACTTTTTAGCACAAAAAGCCTTCCTAAGACTATAAACTAGCAAACAGATGTAAACTTTTCCCTCAAAAATAAATATAGCATTTGTGTTTCTAAGGAAATTGGTACGGTACTGCATGTTGAAACTTTGGAGCTCGTTTCTCAAGATGCCTGCCACCACACATTCTGATTTTCAATAGGTCATGTCTCTCTTACTAATTAAGCTAGGACAATGGTTCTGATATCAAAATGATCAGGAAACACAATAAATTTCAAAAATATATTTAACTCAACACTCCAAATTTCGGACCTAAGACTGGTTGTGTGGTGCAGTGACACATATCTGATCTTCTTTGGGGGAAGTTCAAATATACAGCTATGCGTGGGTTTAAATACTGTAACGAAATTGAGACCTGGCGTGTAAAAATAGCATTGTTCACGCAGTTTAAACTAGAGGGTCGTTTAGTCCAGGGAAGTAAATTTCGTGTTTCTCCCAGAGAACGATACGTACTGGGGAAGGAGGTAGTCAACCAAGGTCCAAGAGTTAGGGACAGCACGGCGACAACTGATCACGAATGTATTAGTAATGTCCGGTCGCTGGCCTTGGAAACTCGTGATTCTGTTTACAAGAATAGACCATGTGATGTAGAGGGCGTTGGAGTAGGGGAAAATAAGAACAGGGGGACATGCGAGAATCAGGGAGATTCCGACAGAGATTAGACCAAGAGAGAGAAGGATACAGACGGAAGAAGCTTGTTCGGGCTTACGCCCAGCCCATAGGGCTTGTGCTTGCCTGGTCATGGGACTTAGAAAGTTTTGACCATGAAGGCCCAAGGCAGGAGTTAGCAGGCAGAAGACGGGAGGGGCACAAAGGAGGATGGGCCACAGGGCTATCTTCTATATGCGCCTCCGCTGCAGCTGTACAACGGAGCTATACTCTGGAAGAAGCCACTGCCTTTAGCGGCCAGGCAAAAGTTAGAAAATAGAGAAGAGCAGGCTTCAGTCTGTGTCACTAATAAGGTAGACAGTAGTGAGAGAGAAGAGGTCCTATAAGATAGCCACTAGACTATGGCCACCACCTGCAACGGTTTATGTTCAACAAATAAAGTTTGGGACGCACCAGCTAGTTGAGCGTCAGTTCGACTGGATGAGTCTGGGTAAAGTGTTACAATACTAACAATTACCGCAGTCCGCAAAAATACACTTTTCTAAAGTTTTCTCTTTAATTGCGCGAAATCAAAATCTTTTTTCAAAAAAAGCCGCACCCCACATTTTCAGACTATGTTACCAACTACTGCTAGTATTCGGAAAGGTGAAACGTTGTTAGGAAATTGACAAACCATTTTATCAAGCCTTGATCGAGTCTCTCTGTTCCCCCCCCCGCCCACACACACACAAACTTCACACACACACACACACAGAGAACAATATATGCACAAGCTTTTAATAGGAAGGTATGTAGGCACCAAACATAATCACATAATAGATAAACAAGCTTATTTGGATGTATTATAGCATACAAACTGAATGTATTTGTAGATCATTGAAGACACAAAGAAGAAGCAACGGACTGGAAGCCTTTTCCGCTGCAAAGCATTACCTTGTCAGCAAATAAAGAAAATACTTCTAGTAGGCCTACATCCAATCATCAGAATCTAGCTAAAGATACCTCATCTGGGTAACTTTAACAGTAAGAACAAATGTTTTTTATATCTAAAAAATCTTTCTCTTGATTTATTGTAACAATGTTGTGGTCTCCGTATGCAAACTGATTATTTATCAAGGCATTACTGCCGTAATAAGCAGCGCATTATGCGCGCCACAGTCGTTACCTGTGTTGTTCTGGTCGTCAGTACACATAATCTCCTTTTCACCAACTAAAGAAAATACTTCTAACAGGCCTACATTCAATCCCCAGAAGAGATGCTATTTGTAATACGTTTACAAAGATACCTCATCTGGTATCTTTAGCTAAGGAGTTAAGTAAAAGTCTTTCATATGATTAATTGTAACCACGTTGTGGTCTCCGTATACCAAGGTGGCCAACCTTTTTGGAAAAGCAGTCCACTTCACAGTTTCTTTAACCATCCGCGGGCCGCACATATATATATATATGTGTGTGTGTGTGTGTGAGGGTGTATGAGGGTGTCTGTGTGTGTGTGTGTTGGTTTTCTTTTTATGTGATAGAGAAGAGGGATACTTTACACTGGGGGTTCGTGTTCTATAGAAATGTTTATCTTTGATACCTTGAAAAGTCCTGCACAAAAGAAAGAAATTCATTGATGCTTCCCATAATTATTGCGAAATTAGAATCTGTCAGTTCTTTTTCACGTTATTTTCTGAGATGACGAGGCGCTTTTGTCACAGAGACTTCGCGACAAACTGCGACAGAGTGTATTCGCGACACTCACTTTTCAACAATGGGCGACTTGTACTTTGTCACTATGAATCTTAGACTTGCGACAAAGCAAAACTTGGTGGTCGTCCCTTGTAAATATGCAGCCTAATATTTTAGAGCTCTGATCTAGTTCATTTCATTTTTCGACTTTATTTCTGGCACTTTTAATTTGATCGAAAACTGTACGGAAATAGCAAAATAATATATTTCTAGAGATCCTTTATGGGAAGGTGTTGAGGGACGTAGGCTGGTCACCGCTGTCAACTGCTTAACATCACTTCCGAGATAAGGAGCTCATTGCATCACCACTATCGTTACATGTGTCATCACTACACATAAAAGATGTTGAAAAATAATTACACCGAGAGCTGTACATCGATTGTGGCATGAGTCTTTTCAAAGTAAAAAGGATGTCGAATAAGACCAGGAAAAAAGACCTTATGCTGTCTAATCTCGTCTCAGGTAGCTAAACAGTTCAGCTAACATATATGACACTGAGAATATCCAATATGTTTTTACTTCATTTGCTGTAGTTGATCTGCTTTGCTAATGTATGCCCAGTTCTGGTGTATTCCGCTTGTAACTGCATCGATATCAAAACATTGCTGCTGAAACGGTGAGCTCAAGGGACACAACCATTAACTAGGCTAAAGCGGTTCCAGCTCTTTGGAACTTGGTCTATGGGCGGAGTGCCTGCACATAAAAAGAAAAGTTGTTAAAAAAATAACTGTTCTGTATTCTAATCCACTTATTTTATTTTATGTGTGCTTCTTTTTTGTAGGTGACGGTGTTCAGCTACCGTTAGACCATGCCAGCAATCAGCAAACCTTTGCTAGCGAGCAGCAGGGGGATCAGTTGTCACTGTTGTAAGCAGTGAACCGTTAAGAAGTTTTGAATAATAACGGCATCTTCTAGCATTATTAGTCATAATCACGTGTTAGTTCAAAGGGTAAAAATGGTTCGTACCATTATTTATTTTCTGAGAGGATTCCATAAAACCAATATCAAAGAAACTTTTTTGCCTAACCTTCTTCGCATACACATGAAACAAGTCACTGTTGACACCAAAACTAGCAGACATCCAATTGACAAAGCCACCGGCAGAACAATGGGGTTTGAAGCACCTTAAACAAAAGGTACAACATAGATTTAGAAATCATTAGCGCTCGCGAAGTGTTTATTGTTAAAACAAGCAAAACACAGGGGTAGAAAAGGATATGTTGAAAACAGTCTGCAAAACGAATTAAGAAGTGAAACTGACAGACAATTCCAGCAAGGACAAATTAATAAACTAGAAAAAAATTATAAAATAAAACTTCAAAGAGGATTGTTAGCTATGAATCGATCGTAATCTCTGGGGTCTAAACTCGTTGAGTCGCTTTTAAAATTGTACCCGTTTTCCTCCACAAAAACGGCTTTTATACATAAAGCAAATTTCACTCTACAATTATTTATATATATATATATTAATCTTTTGCTAGCATCATACTTTCAGGGGGGTTGGACTTCATGTTCACACTGCACCCATTGACTTGCAGTCCAGAAAGGGAACGATCTGGGTGGCAAAGTAATTCGCCGTGTTGATAGTCTGGCATGTCCAGCGTTATGCTGAACACGTCACGGCCGTCTCCAGGCACGTGACGACACGGACCAGAACTCTGGCATTCCGACTTCTTGAAGGACGCTACAACAGCTGAGGAAAAATGTAATAAAAATTAATTAATTAATTGTTCTGTCAAAAGTTGTTTAGAAACTAGCATGACAAAGGGGAAAATTCACAGCTAAAATCAAACACACAGGCGCATGGACCCAAAACGTAGAAGGTTCCACGCACCATGCGGATGTACACGCACACACAGAGGGTCACTTCAATGAAGTATGTAGGAAGTCATAGATACACATCGCATTATTACACAAATCTGTTTTAGACCAGAAGACCCTTACTGGAATTCCGCTTGACAATGAAGCTTTCAACACTGAAGGAAAACGTGCAGTTCAGAATCACCTGAGGTCCTGACAAAGTAGAGTTTGCGTCGCAAGCTGACAAATGTTCCGCACCTGTAGATCACATACGCAGACCATAGTTTAATTTTACATGCTCTCTCTATTTCTCTCTCTCTATCTCTCGCTCTCGCTCAAACGTACACACACACATAGACACGCACGTAGACGCACAATACCTGTGAAAATTTATAATAGTTTTTAGGTAAGATAACACTAT
Source organism: Lanistes nyassanus (assembly GCA_004794575.1). Taxonomy (NCBI): domain Eukaryota; kingdom Metazoa; phylum Mollusca; class Gastropoda; order Architaenioglossa; family Ampullariidae; genus Lanistes; species Lanistes nyassanus. The sequence continues at coordinate 220,574 of SMGT01009383.1, forward strand.
TTATTTTCAAATCAGTTATATAGATAATACAATTAATATGTTAGAATTTATTATTTAAAATTTGTATTCTTTATTTGTACGAGTACATTTACTTTGGGATATACATCACTACGTGTTTATATACAATAGAGTGAGATGCAGTCTTCTTGTAAAATATAGAAGAGTCGAAATAAATGAACCATGGGTAGTGAGGTGCAGCCGTGTGTCTGCCGCTACACCACATAAACTGCTGCTGTTTGTGATATTCGGATCTAGCTATATTCACACGCATTTTCGTAAATCAGAGTCCAAGCTACACCTTTACCTTGGCTTCCAGAAAAACGACAGGATGCGATTTCCTCAGGACGGTAGCCGTCAGGATTGCACCTGTACTTTCCGGTTTTGTTTACGAATCTTGTGGGGACGATTATGACGGCGTTGTCCGTCACAGGTGGTTTGCAGTCGAAACCCTTCTGTCTGATGCAGTGGAGTCCGTCACTTGTCCATGCGCAGTCAACTAGCTTTTCTGGCACGGTCAAGAACAACTCATTAGTGAATTCTCCCTTTGTTTTAACACAGATTTGGACTATTTTGTCTTTTCAGACATTCTATACTACATGTATTCAAATAATTCGAGTAAAATAATACAGATGTAAACTCATCTAAAACTGATCCCAAACTCGTTAAAAAAAGTTTGCATATTAATAAAACCACTTAATTGCTCTAAATGTGTATTTAATAAAAACACTCATACGTATCACTTTTCTAATATATATATATATTACTGATAAAAAGTGGTCAAGCAGAGCTGTATTGCAGTCCGATACAAATAGTTTTGTTGTAGTCTAAAGAAACTGATCTGAATGAAACCGGTTGGTAAACTGTCTCGAGATTTTGACTATGTTTATATCTGGTGTTTACACAAGACAAAAGCTCTCTAAGAGAAGACATGTAAAACGCCAGCGTTGCTTTAATAGAACGTAACCTGCTAGAAACTAATTAGAAAAAGATGTAAAGATTCCCTTCAAACGTCGCCTGGCCCCAATTGAATTTTTTTTTTGGTCGTTAAGTGCCAGCCTAGATACATGAACTTTGAGTTATGTAAAACATGTAGAATAATATTTAATACACGTGACTTTCAGACAAGTCTATGATGCAAATTGTTAGACTTACCGGACTCAAAACGTGACACAACACCATAGCAATGACCTTTTTTACATTCGTACATTATGCAGTAACTCGTTCTAAAGTTAGCCATCTGATGCCAGTGTCAACATAATAACTCAGACTTGTCAAGGTTTCCTTGTAAGAAACAAATCATGACTGAAAATGGACAATAAGTGAAAAGTTATTTGCGTATAAATGTACGTAAATTAGTAACTACCTTCTCCTCCACTGTCGGGATAAAAATAGACTACGAAATCTTTTTGTGATGAGTTGATGTTTTCTGAAAATTTGCAGTTCAAGATGTTCCCGTCAGTTGCCTCACATGTTGTGGCTGTGCTTCCTGAAACGTGTTTTGAAGCATGTGGCAATATTCACAGACAAAATCCATAGTAACAGAAAAATATTATTATTTCTACGGTTCTAGAAGTATATTCTTCTAATTAAAACGGAATGTTTTCAGTAAAGTTTTAATGATATTTACTTGTAACCTAAAACAGAAACGTTATTGTTTATTTCTGCTTAAAATTTACTCAAATATAGAAAATAAATAATAAGACAAGTATGTTGTGAAATTGTCAGAAATAGAACGAATGACTTGCTACTGGCTGCAGCAACCTTTGATCTCGGCAGAGATAAGCAGGAACCCTACTATATCTATGATCATGATAAAAAGAAAAATCGTGAAAGCGATACTTTGTAAAGGCTTAAGCCCGTATTTGTAGAGCTAAGGTGGTCTAGTCAGAAAGAAGAAATAAAAAGATCTAAAAATACAAACGGTAATATCCGTTCATTGTCTGCTTATTTCTTTACCTGTGCAATGCTGAGGGTGGTTTTTACTTAGGGTTAGCTCTTGAGCTGTTGAGTGTAGGGAGCGACAAAGACAAGCCACCAGCTTTTTTTCTTCGGTAAGTACGTGGTAATGGTGTAATACTCATGTAAAAATTTGATGGACGTAGTACAAGTATTGTGTCGTGGTTTTCTTTAGCAATATAAGTGTGGATAGGCCGGATACGACTTTACAACTGACTTACAGCTATTAATGCAGCTATACAGCCGACACCACAATTTATTGCTACTGTTGTTTTCCCTTTATGCTAAATATTTCTTATTCAGATAAAAAGATCGAGATTTTTTTTTAAAGACTTCACATGCAAACGCTAGTGGCCTAGCATAGTAGTAGGTTGATACTTCGAGCACAGAAACTGGACAGTCAGGAAAAATTCATGAATTTTTAGGAAATTTGGCGTGTGTCTTCGTAAGAGAGACAGAATTTAATGAAGTGATAACTCATCAGGATTAAACAGCATCACAAATATGCAAAACCGTTTCATGGTTTAGCTTTTGTAACTTTTTAAAAAAGTGGAAACATGACAGTTATGACACAGTTCTTAAAGTTTAAATATAATGTTTTGAACAGTGCCTTTCATATCTGTATGTGATGTGTGTGTGTGTGTGTAAGTGAATCTACTGAAGTAATACAACTAAATGTTATCGGGTCGGAGACGACTTCGCATCACAAGCATTTGCTTTGCCACACGATTTTGTCCTGCCTAATACAGAAATAATCTAAACTATAAATGATAAAAGATCAACATGCTGTAACAATCTTTGTTCAAAACTAATTAAAAAAAGACAAAGAGAAAATATGGTACGACGATTGTGTAAGCCATGGCGGTAAGCCGCGGAGGGGGTGGGTGGGGGAATGTGGGGTCTCTGCTTTAACCCGACAACACCAGCAGTGGGCTGTACCTGGGGTAGGCTTTTGGGCGGTGCTCCCGGGCTAGTTATATATGCTATGAGACGTCACTGGTCTCAGATGTTTGTGCACACAGATAATTTATGGTGCATCGGCTTCATGTAAGGGGCTTACCATTGTCGATGCTACGGCACACGGGGCAGGTATGTGTTGATTAACTAGTGGTTACCAACCTTCTGTACACGAAGGAAACAGCAGCAATAACCATAAGCCAAGAATCATAACGGGTAATCGAAAGTTGTGGGTCGAACCAACCCGCGCAACAATGTACTGCAAAAAACAAGGAAAAAATATTGATTCGATTGGAAAAATACACAACGTAAAATGCACTCTTCAACACAAAATCGTGTCATATACGGGTAATTACGTGGTTTTAATGGGCACATGACCCATTTAATCTGTAATTTATATTTACTTCTTTATCTAAATGTTTATATGAACGTCGTGTATATTTTTCACGGCTACAAATTGCGAAAAAACGCTGCTTACCTCAGGTGCCTCTCGCGCGGCTCAAATGTCTTCTTGCACAAGTAAGGACGGAGTTTTTTCACGGTTGCTTATTAATACGTCTGATGTCAACCGCTCGTATCAACGCACCTGGCACGAACTGTTCACGTGTGACGGTGACGCGTTATTTTCTACAGACAGGCCGGGAGGTCATGACTAGATTTTATCCAGTCTACTCATATCGGCCTAGGCTATTTATACCATAAGCGGTAAGCCCCCGAGGTTTTAAAAAGGCTGGTTCACCCAGCTTACTCTGTACATTTGTTTGTGCATGCATGGATGCGTGAGTGGTTCGTGTGTGGGAGTGTTTCTCGAAAACCGGAGAGCGGTCTGTTTTAGAGAAATTACTGTTTGTGTCTGCTTAAAGTTGCTAGTTAAAGGGGATGTGAGCTTTGTGTTTATATTCAGAATAAACCCTGGTCAGTTTTGTAGCTATTCTATGATCAGTTCCTGACAGACTACAGTCATATTATCGAGAACAGAAAATGGTAGCAACAACGGCACTCACAAGACCTAAGAGAGTGAATACTCTTGCGCATTTATGGTTATTGAACAAGCGCTGAAAATACTCTTTGTTGACGTTTCATGACGTGAACGGCTTTTATTTCTGATACCGCAGATAAACATGGAGAACCAAAAAACTCCAGTGTCAGTGATTTTGACACAAACAAGTCAACTATCTTGTGGAATTGAAGCCAATGACGGTGCCAGTAATATTACTGCAACTTTTACTGGATACAGTTTCGACCTTACCTTTATGCCGGAATATGTGCACTAGTGATCGAGGTCAGTGCATTAGCACCAGATTATCAGGCTTGACGATAACGGCAAGTGGTTAATTGCCTTTTAACATTAGCCGAGTAGAGAATACATGCCTCTCGTTTTATGTATTGTCAGGAGCCTGAATGATTGAGCAGAAGGGAATTACGATCCTGTCAGTAGGTATTAGTACACGTTTGATAGCTTATACCTACCCTCTGCCTGAGAAAGAGAGGTCTAAGGTGATTCTCTCTCTGTATGTGTGTGAGTGGCCGAGAATTTCGACCTGTGTAAGGATGCAAGTCCACGTCTGTATGTCTATGAGGAAATCACTTT
>SMGT01009383.1:237483-252974 GCA_004794575.1 Lanistes nyassanus
TCTCTCTGGAATAGCAACGCGTCTAGTTCTGTAGGAAAAACCGTTGGCAAGATTCGCAAGCTTGCAACACACGTCTGACCTCTGTAACTTCTCTCCCAAAACTCCTGAAGCGTTAAACCTCCGCCCCAAAGTTTCCTCTGTTTCCCCGAACAACACGATTTACACCTTCTCATTGGTTCTTCGAAGCTGATATCTACGCGTTTCTATGAAAGAACGCGTGACGTCTTTCCTTCCATGACGACACAATTTTATGCGTCACTAACGTGTCAATCCTTCAATGAATGAAAGGAAGCTTACTATCAATTCAATGAATGAAAGGAAGTGAGACGATCTTAAAAAGAATACAATGAACAAATACAGGAACTATAGCGCTGCAGAAAACCATCCGTAACGTGACAAGCATATCGACATTTTTTTCTAATGCGGGTTGATGGCAATTTATGTTTTTTTTTAGGGAATTAAAAAAATACAGTTGAACGGTTGTAAGCATGGGATTCATTAGGCAATTTCCCTATACTTTAAGGATAATACTCTAGGTCTATAATTAATGGGTTGTGATTTACATACAATAAAATATGGTAATTAGTAGTGCGTGTGTGTGTGTGTGTGTTAACAGACATAAATTCCGCCTCACTGGGAACAGAGGACCTCCCTACAGACAGCAATAACAGGCCGTTGCAGTACAAAGACGTGCTGATCTTGTCGTGGGTTCACCTTCGTGATGACGCCGGCGTCCTGAAAGCGCTGTCAGACGCTGGTATTCCTGTACGAGTGATGCAGAATTCTGACATCGAGGATGTTGCTACCGCACGCACCGACGTGGTGTGGGCTGCACGACAACAGCTGGTGTGTGGCTTAGAGAGGAAAGTGGTGATCGTTCTGAGTAATTACGACGACAGCAAAGGCCAGTACGCGTGGACGCGACTTCACGCCATGTCCAGATGTTCATCTCAGCTGGTGGTCGTGTGTCCTCCCCCTGGACAGGATTGAGAATAGCCTAAACTTTCAGGGTCACCCCAGAAGTGGATTATACAAGGAATATTCAGTCCAGAAATGTTTGATTTTATTTCGAAAACAGTCAAATTTAACAGGCAGCACGATAATCATTAATTTCCAGATTGTCCGAAGGTGCTTACATTTCTATTTTTCACGATGTTGCCTTATTTTTCAGCCAAATGCTGTGAGTAGTATGATTAATATGATACTGTCTTCCAAGTTGAAAATTAGTAATTTTTATTTGTTTGTTTGTGCTTGTGTGAGGGAAAGTCCAATAGCTAGAAAAAGTACAACTAGTTAAATGTTCAGAATTAATACATTTTATTTCAACTGAAGGTTTACACACAACCTTAAAACAAAGATATCTAATAAAGAACAGATGAGGACAGAGCGCTATAAATCATCATATGATAACCCCTGAGCGCTGCCAGTACTTTGTTGGGGTTAGCAAAGATATCTCATAACCACACACTTTTGTCTGGTATAAATGAAAAATTATTAAAAATATTTAATGATACAGTGTTGTCTTAATTCCGCCTTGCCTTTCGTGAATGAAGTTTCTGAATGTTATGTCCCAACAAGGTCGCTTTCCCCTGCTAATATAAGTATTTTTATGGCACCCAACTTGAGAAGGAATTCTGTCGGTCAGCGCTCTCTGTCATACTTCGGACTTACCGCCATAAATCCCTGTTGTTATTGTTATTGTCATTGTTCTTGTTAAACTGCTGTGGATAAAACGGATTTGTGACAAACAAATGCACAAAAGGAAATATTAAGATTGATATGTAGCATATATCAAATGCCCTATAGGTATGTGACATAATAAATCTTGTTTCATACTCAGGTTATGCAGGTATGGTTTCAGTTTTATGTAATACGGATGTCTTTTTAACATAGTCATAATCATAATTTCAGAGGATGTCCTACTCAATGATAGTAATTTATAAGATTTTTTATCGGAGAGAGAGAGAGAGAGAGTAAGAGAGAGGGGACATTTTTGAGAAATCTAGATATAAAACGTTCTAGTCACAATACAGTTGTCCATATTTGTACTCCATTGGTCATCATTCAAAAAACAGAAAAAAATGCCAGTAAAGAGAACATGTATAAGGCCTTGGACTAAACAGTTCTATCATTATATTAGTCAGAAATATCTGTACAATGATTTCTTTGTACGCCAAAAGGAGTCAAGCAAAGGTGATTTATTAGATCTCACTATTAATTTGGTGAATTGGCAAAGCTTACGTAGAAGAGCTAATCACGGAATTTAGCTTATCTCAGATGCTGCAGAAAGATCCTTGCTTTTGTGTGGTGATGACGTAGTTTTGATTTCTGAAACGATGGGTTGTTTTGCAAAACCTGTCAAATGTATTAAGACATGGGGTTGTACATGTAGATGAAAGTTATCTGTTAACTTAGAAAAAACCCATTATATTCAGGCATATATACATATATTAAGCAGGAAACTTGTTTTATGTTCTGTGGATGGTAAGATGTCTTCGAAGGAAAGCAATAAATCCAAGTACATATATAAGAAAGTATTTTTAAAGTAGAATTTGTGATAAGACGTGAAGAGAACTATGCCAAAAAGAAGAACGATTTAAATAGAATTTCTGAAAGGCAGGTGAGTGTGAGTTACACTATTAAGTGCAGGGCAGAGAATTTTTTATCGGGGGAGTCGGGCAATGAGAGGATGAGAAATTCTTTACGACATGCCATGGAAGCACCAACCCAGTTGTATTACTTTTCTACTATTATGGGAAGTGAAGATGAAGACATAGAGTGAGAGAGAAAGGAGAAGGCTGAAGAGGCTTGTGAAAAACAAAGTGAGGTGTGTATGGCTTTGTGAAAGAGGGAGTGGTCATGCCCAGAACGTAGGCGTCTTTTCTGTCTGCCTCGCTTGGCTAAGTTCACTGTGATGTTACCTTACTAGCCCCAAGCAGCAGTCACCTTTTTCTTTTCTCTTTAGGTTGATTCTGCTTATGAATAGATATGATAGAATATAATTTTTGTGAAAACGATTATATCTGAGTATATTATGAGCTGCACTGTACAGAGGTGCATTGGAACAAAAGGGTCCATCTGTTAAATTTTTACTGCACCTTACGGAGGTGCCAGGGGCATGAAAGAGTACAGCGTCTAAGAGAGATACATGTAAATGACTAATGCATTTTTAATGTCAACGGGTTGTTCGAAGAAACAAATTACAATCAAAGCAGCAGAAACCAGCGCTACAATACCATGAATGAATCCTTTGCTTTGTGATGATGGAAGTTACTAAGAAATGATTAACAAATTGTAGAAACAAAACATAAGCATGGCGCTTCACTGTCATGTAGCTCTACCAGAGAATCGGTAGAAGTTTTTATATCAGTCCATATCTCTTTTCACCAGCAATAGGTGTAAACTGCAGCACATGGTAAACAGTATCATTGGATCGTAGCATACAGATTTGTCTGTTGAACAATGAAGACATTAGCCTCATCGCTGAAGAAAAATTTAAACGTGTCAGTCGGGCTAGAGTTTTGTCACAAAATTGTGGAGTAGGAGCCTGGGAGAACCTGGGTGGGAGGTTTGTCCTGTTGTAAGTCCTCTTGGACCTTATGGAGGAGTAACAGCTGCAGGTTGTACTGCATGCAGAGTTGTTGCTACAAGCAATTCTGATGATAAAAAATCTGATGCTAAAAGTGGTGCCAGTGCTTCAGGAGAGACTATTGCTACAAGTGCTTCTGGTGACAAAATGTTTAGTTCGGGCAGCCTGTTCGGTAATTGCTTTTTCTCGACCATCTGTAATCGAATGTAAGCTTCTGCTACAGCAGGCCGGTAGCTGCTTTCGACTTCAATTGTGTGGTGCCTCATCATATCCATCCCTACTGTCGTCGTCACTCCAAATCCATCACCTGGTCACGTGATGTACACGATGCCCTCAAGAAAATCATCTTCTAACATAACTTCTAATTCACATTGAATTTGTATTTGTAGTGATGTTGGCAGATGTGGCACAGAAAAAGAATACCACACAGAAACGATTTCAGGGAACTAAGTATTTTGAAATGTAAAAATTAGGTGTGTTTCTAACATGACTGTGGTATAGTGGTATAGTGGTGTAGTGGTATAGTGGTATAGTGGTATAGTGGTGTAGTGGTGTAGTGGTATAGTGGTATGGTGGACCCCTCTTCCCCAGTGGAACCATGAAGGGTGCACCAACTTATTGCAGCACTGTTACCAGCCATATCCAGGGCACTCTGGCTGTGGGTGGGTAAGGTGGGGGGAATCACACCATTGAAAACATCACATCGAAATTTGCAATTTTTGAAAACCATCTGCTGTTATCCACATTTACATAAAGTAATAAAGATTAATATCTGCTCATTATGTACAATGTACTGATGTATAAGTTAATGTATGCACTTGTTTTCTGAAGATAAACATGATGCCGTGTTCACAATACAAAACAAACACCACATCACTGAACGAAGAGAGGCAACAGTCGTAGAATGTCAGGAATTGCAAAGATTTGTCAAGAGTGTGCACGAAATGAAATAAATTACAGTCATAAGACTTCTTTGAAACTGCTTTTATGTCATTTTGTTGTCACAGGGCGCAATGTCATTAATGAGTTAAGAAATAGTTATCCTTAGCTGTAATAGACCACACCAAACTTCATATGATAACAACAAAGCAAAAGTCAAATAATATAGCCATACGCCCTATGCGTACTTAAAAAGAATTCCATGAAAACATTCCACAACCATAGTGATTACCTGGATATGAGGGCAAGGCCACAATGTTGTTTATTGCTCACGTGAGAACTTCACTGATATAATTATTTTTTTCAGGAATATTTTTACGGGTTTGTGTACCCGGAACTCAGGCGTCACCTGACTCTTTGCGCTCGCGCTGAAGAAGAGTTTCTCGAAACCACTCAAAATACCTTTTCTGAAAAATAGCAAGCTGGCCCCGGTAAATGACAAAGAGTCTAGTCATTCAAGGTCGATGTACAGGGAAACAGTCATTTTCAGGCTTAGAACTATGAGTGGTTGTTAAGAAACGGGAGCAAGTTGTACTGTTTACAAGCTGCAGTTTGTTCACGACTTTGCCAAGCCAGGTAAGTGAAATGATTTGTTCAGTTTGAGCCTGATCTAATCTGCTGTGCATGCTTCCACCGGCTTGAAAAAAGGATTATTCTTTCGATTCACAGGCGAACAGCAAAGTTGATGAGATATTAAATAAACTTCGACGACTAATATGGGCCTAAGCCCTTGATACTTCATATTTAAATGAGCAGGTCTACCAGAACCTTAGAGGATTCTAAAAATAGACAGCAACAACATTTTTGTGTCATGATGTGACTTGCACGGTCGGTTTTATTCCTGTTGTTCAAGGTCTCAGTCGATCCAGTAAACACACTATCAAATGACATGATTTTAAATGCTTGTTGTCTGACATTGCTATTTTTAAGAAAAGCCATCAGCAAGCTGACACCATGGTACACATTCTTATCAAGAATCGTCCTTACTTAAAGCTTGTCATTTTCATGTTTTAGCAAGAGTTGAATGTTTGGAGTTTGACCTTTGTGTTTGTGTTCATTTGGACAGATTTTATAGAAAGTTTTAAAGTTTACATTGTATTGGCTGTGTACAATGGTTTAGTAATGTTCAGGCTGACTTTGAAGACATGTCATATAACCAAGTTCAGGTAAGTGTCGTGCCCGCGACGGCATCTGAGAGTGAACGACAGAGAAAGGAAGAGTGCAACGCACGCTCTTGTTTCTTTTGTTGCAGTATGACACACGCTCGAAGTATTTTAGCCTGGAAAATATTTGATAAAAGTTAACCAAAAATGGTATCTAAGAAAGACATATTCCTTTTTCAGTATTTACCCACTGTAATCAGTATCTGTACGCGTTTACGTTTTTTTTTGTATGGTTTTGAAAGTGATTTAAGGAGTACAACTGCAACATTAACTTTACCAACACAGACAGTAAAAATTATAAAGGAATGTAGCACCATTTCATTTAGTTTTTTTCACACAAGCCTGAAGTTAAGGATATACTGATGAATCAAAAAAGACGATGGGATGATGGTTAACTGTATTAAAAGCGAAGGTATTGATCGATTAAATGGCGAAATTCGTTTTAAAACTCGTGTAGCTGGATGGAGGCAGACTATCATGGTCCAAGTCGTTGAACACAAAAGTCGAACAGGTCTGATTGTTGCATTCAAATAAAATGGGATATGGCGGACACAGATGAAAATGGTCCTGAGATGCAGATGTAGGAGAGGTCAAATTAAGATGTGAAGATGAAATAGATTTAGATGTGTGTAGGTTATTTAGAGCGTAACGCTCGGCGACGAGGAACTTTGAGCAAAGCCATTAACCTAGACAACAAAAAATCGTGTGAGATACAAAGTTGAAATAGTCACGATGATGTCTTCAGACTCCCGATAGAGTGTAACGCCAGACTGCTTGATTTAACACAACATTCTGACACATTTTGAATAAAATCATCACATGTATGTATGTCTCTGTATTTTTTTCATGTAGCAAAACAACGAACATTTTCATGTAGTTGCCAGTTCATATAGTTTATACTTAATTAAATCCTTTATATTATTATTGAGAAAACGATTAAATTTATATGTGTCTTGGAAACTCCAAACTTCTCTTAAATTATCTCGATTTTTCTATACTTTTTGCAATGCATCATTACACTGTGCTTGATATTTAGTATGTGCAGCAAATTTCTTGTCTTTCATTCACTCCCTATTCACCACTCCAATCTGCTACCTGACCTAGTCAACAGGTTTTTAGAAAAGAGGGTAGAGCTGGTAGTATTGAGAGTAACTAAACCACAAAACATGGAATTCACTGCATTTAGAATTATTATTGAGACTAGGTCAAGTGAGTTCTTTCAATACAAATAAAATATCCACATTCTTCTTCAGTTTACCAGTTTAATTTCCAGTTAATCACAGCGTTATGTTGTTGTATGTATGTGCTATGTCACGCGCAGGTCACATTTGAAGAAATGAGCATGGAGCATCCCAAACAGCGAAAAACACGGAAAAAAGCAAATTCAATTAAACGCTATGTCTACCATGTTCCCGACCATCTTTGTGATCGCATAAGTATTGACGGTATGTCTTTCTTGTAGGTTTTTTGTCCGTTATCTCATTTGACTCAAGAACAGCATTTACCAACCATGACATTTCGTGTCATGTAACTAAAATATGTGCAATAATTTTAAAACTGGTCATAGATTATTGATTTTGACAACTTATTTTATCTGTGTGGTGGCTGTGGAATTGACGTCAAAGGAAATGGCAAATTAAGTATTTTTCAAGATTATAATCTTACAACACTCTATGATGTGCAGATGTAGAGAAATCAACGGGTGCGAATATAACAAAATTGGCATCTTCAGCAGGGCAAACTCCTTTTGCGATCTCTGGCACAAGAGCACAAACCCAAGAAGCTCTTCGAATGATCAATGTTGTGACAGGAGAACAGGTAATTTGCCAATGTGTAAAGGGCTTATGATTGTGAGCTTTTTAAGCAAAATTGGGAGAGATAAAGAATTGGTTAGAGCACAAGATTTCAAAGCGCATCCCTGTACCCTCGCATGCACGCACATGCAAACACAGTGAATATAGATGACAGTATCATAGTAAATGGTTGGCACTCATATGTACTTTTTTCAGACTGCTGTCATGCAAAGAGCCCAGACATTTTGGATCCAGTGGATAGAAAATGTCTTCCCTGATTTCGAGAGTTGTCCATATTTCCTCCCTCCTGTCTTCGTCAGACGAGTACCGATGGTGAAGAAAACGATATCAGGTCAAAATGTCTTTCAGTTAATCGTCAAAGAGGAAGTAACTTCATTGACCTCGGCACGTGCTTCAGTCTCAGACTTGACCTCCATACAAGAGAGCGATCTGGCCTTTGACGATGCCATTCAGCGCGTGCTATCATGTCTGAAGCAAATGGCGATGTTAGAACAAGAAGTGTTTATGTGTCTGAGTCAGTTTCCTTTCGGATCGTATCTGGGTGAACCTGAATTCGCTCCTGCAGCTGCCCATCTTCCATTGCCGTGTAACCTTTCAACTAAATTTCCTTGGAGCTGGAGACAAGGTGGCTTTGACGTGCTCATCATTCACCGTCAGTATGGTTTTGTAATATGTCAAGTGAAGGCTGTTGGTTACAACACGGATACGTCACAAGAGGACCGAGACAAACATGTGACAAAGAAACTAAAAGAAGCAGCAGAGCAGTTAGACAAAGCAGAAGCCATGTTGTCACATTTGGTGTCCGACATCTGTTCTAGTGTGCGCATCACTAAAACAATCGCTTGTCCTAACCTCACGACCCTTGACATACAAAAGGTCATCTCCGAGAATGAACAACTGAAGGAGGTTTGCAAAGGCATCTTCTTGGATAGTTTAACCTTCATAAAATTGTTGGGACAGAGCAAAACTTAGCAAACTATTTCTAATCCTTATTTTCTTAATTTTCACCACCACCACCACCACCACCACCACCACCACCACCACCACCACCACCACCACCTCCTCCTCCTCCTCCTCCTCCTCCTCCTCCTCCTCCTCCTCCTCCTCCTCCTCCTCCTCCTCCTCCTCCTTGTCTTAATAAAGAAAAAAGCGATAAGTGTCAGAAAAATTCGGTATACTTTACCAGGTGGAGTCTCAGTTTGCTAATGCCAGTTCACCATCAAATGTTTAATTTTTGGTAGCAGTGAAAAATTGTTTCGGGAACTCGCTTGTGCTTTGGGTCACTTTGTGGAAAAAGATGATTTGCGAGGACAATGTTGTTTGTAAGTAATGATTCGAGAATATTGTACACTCTGTTAACAGATGGGGATTTATTTTGAAATTTTACGATTCTTGAATCCTTAGATTTATCGTGAAGCAATATTTACCCTTGGTATCTGGCAAACAATCATCATTCAAAGTATACTAGCTTCGTTATAACTCCATTTTCGTTAATAAATCTAGGTGTAAACTCCCCACCCCCCACATCTGAAAACAAGTTGACATTATTCAAATTCGTTGTTATATATTGTCCGCTTGAATTTGAATGTTTTTCGATTCTATTGTTTCTTCAGGATCTGCGTTTGTGTTTCAAACTCCAAGACCCCCATGAAATCGCGAGTATGATTATTTCATCTGATCATCTATCAGCCCTTGAAAATCTGCCGTATTTCAGCAAAGGCAAGTTGAAGTTGCTGACACAATGGTGGCGAAAACGTGTGATTGGGCCAGGGCCTGAAGGGGAGTTAATCAACCATCCCGTCTTGTACAAGAAACTATTAGCCAGGTAAACAATATATAATTTGCATGTCGTACAAGATAGGTATTACTGTACGTTGTCCTAAAATTAATGCTTATTCGAGAGATGTATAGTTATCTTCTGCTTAAGTATTTAATCGAAAGTAAGAGCTAGATCATGCTGTTGTGATCGGGTAATCCGCTCTGTCTTAATTTGATCTCACAGGTAAATAAATGTTTGGAGCACGCTTAACTGTGACGACTGACTTATATGAATGTACGATAGCTCAGGAAAGATTACTCGATAGCCTAAAAAGAACATAAAGAAAGCTTCAATTTGTGAATATTTGCTCGTTAGGGGAGTGAGGAGTTACTGTGAGATCACATTTCTGTCGAACCAGTTTTGAGAGGAAAGTTCTCATCTCCTTTTCCTCGCAGCCTGACACTTCCACGGCTTACGGCTAGTTGAAAGGGTCCCAGGGGTAGGACTGTGTTATCGACGATGACGCTTGGCACGAGTTTGCACACATCATTGAACAGCTGCACCACTGTAGGCTTTTGAATCACATAGCATGCATTCAGAAACAGCTAGTAATTAACTGGAGGTAATGCACAACTAACTGTACAATGTCTTTGCCATTCACATGTTAAATATTTGCCTGGATGCGATCCTTCTTTCCATCCTTGTGGGTTTGCTTATTATAAAATTCATGACCCCAATTTAACAACGGCCTTGCTGCCCAGTTCATAAGATAACAAATATTTAAAGTCGATATTTCTCACTTTACCTTCCTCTTAAGTGTCGATTTACAAAAGGTTGATTCTAGCAAGGCCAAATGGGCTGTTCGCTTATATCTGAGCAGATTTTGTAGTAAAGTTTCCTTCTTTATACATTTAACATAGTACGCGCATGACAAATTCCTGTATCAGGTTTTGTGGACCGGCCTCTACGGTACAAATACCGTCCATAACTGAACCAAGACTCTCCATCAAGACCTTCGACAAGGCAGTGGCTTACATCGGAGATTGTTACGCTGCTTACCTGACACTTTTTCCTGAGCAACTTGAGCTACTGAGTGCAGCTCCTGCCAGAGTTTTTATTGTCGGTCCTCCCGGCACAGGGAAAACTGTTGTGCTGCTTCTGATGGCTGCGAAATGGTTACTACGTGGCGACAATATCTACATCTTGAGCACCTGGGAATGTAGTCGTACAGCAGCATCCATGATGCGCAAACTGCTGGAGGAAATATTGGAGGGAAATCAGAATAAGGAGCTCACTCCTGGACATATTTATACCGTACAGAAAAACTTTAGAAAGGAGAAGGAGGTGAAAGAAGCTTTGGACGAGCTGGCAAGTGCGGATGGCCAGAGATCGTTACACGTCATCGCTGATGAACCTGGACCTTATCTCAGGTAAGATTTATGAGATTTATGTTTAACATTTCAAAACACAAGCAGGTCATTAGAGTACCCTAAAAATAATATCAGTTGACATCTGTGTGTGTGGGAGGGGTGTACGTGTGTGCCCGCAGACATGCGTGCGTAGAAACGTGAATCTGCGTGCAAATGTTCGATGCATATATGCGGCTCAGTCGTTCAAATAATCTTGGGTTGTCCAAGACGCAATTTTGTAACCGCTGAATTCTTTTGTTCTGACAGGTCACATGAATTCGTCTTTTTCGATTTCTGCTTAGAGCTGCTCTTGCATGTTCAGCAACAAGGCAGGGAACTCCATTTCTGGACAGCAAGCTGTCAAGAAGACGTGATGCCAATAGAACCAACCCGCAGACATGGCTGGAAACGAAAACTTTTTACCAGACCGCTCCGCTCACCCCCATCTGTGAAAAAGGAAGTGGAAAAGGCAGTGGAAATCCGCAAGATCTGTACAGTTCCTGGGTATAACGAGCGCGGTGTACCTGACTTTGCAGACGGTCCTCCAGTGGAGTGGATTTTTCACCAATGTCAGCAGCATGGATCTTCAAGATCTGAAGACTGTAACGTTTGTGGGATACAGGTGGCCAAGTTCCTGACTAACAAACTGGGACTGGGTGCGCATATTACCTATGGTTTATTATTACATCAAATTATCCCTTCGTTTGCTTTTATGTTAAAATTTAAAACCGTTTGTTTAGTTATTGCTGATGTCAAATATTTAAATATCAAATAAAAAAATTTGACCCTTTTTCGTGATATAGAGTATAGGTCTTCTTCTGCGCTCATCAGGTTTTGTGGCTCTAAAAAATGTCTAAGATAAGACATATTTATTACCTGTGTGCCGCACAAACTATAATTTTATGTTATCTACCTTACAATACTCCACCCAAGGAAGGGTAACAGCCGCAAGTGCCAGAACTATAGGCCAGTAGGTCAGTTCAGCCACCCGTGCAGAACCGTGCGGAACAGTACTATAATAGAAACAAATTGAAAGGAGCAGAGTGGAGCAAACCTTTAGCTCCCGAGTCATTACTGAAAAATATCTACAAACTCGGAAACACCTGTTCGGCAACTTCGTCGACTTTAAGAAAGGTTTGAAAGAGATGGCACGTATTGCGTTCTTTCATCTGATGAAAGTAGTGCACGTTGCTGAAAAAATACCATGTTTGGTCACACAACACGTCAATATAAACTTTCTAAGACTATCTTACAAGGCACAGAATGGATGGCAGAAGAAGGAGAGGAAGGCAAAGGAAAGGCTGGCTTGACATCGTCAAGAAATGGACAGCACTTGGCATCCCAGTTATCTTACGGACACTAGGAAAGAGGCAAGAATGATGGAGATTGTTGGAAGCTGCATCCCGAATGTTCTCCATACAGCCGTCTAGGTCACGAAACTGAGATGAGATGAGATCCGATGAGACCAGATGAGATGAGATTATATGAGATGAGATGACAGGAGATGATATGAGATAAGATGAGATAAGATGACATGAGATAAGATGATATGAGATAAGGTGAGATGAGTTTGATTTTAACTTTTTTCAGCAATCTCTTAAAAATTATTTACCTTTAGAATTAAGCTCTACGCATGTCGAACGACATACATTTATTGGAATTAAATTTGCATTTGTCATCTAACTGCAGGGACTTCTGCATCACCCACCACGGGAATGTCAACAAGTGGCAGCAGAAGGGACTCCTCTTTGAGCTACAGAGACGTGTTGATAATCTGTGAGATTCAACTTCCAGAAAACACTGGAGTTGTCAAGGCGCTTACAGAAGCTAACATTCCCGTAAAAGTGATGAAGGACTCAGACATAGAGGATGTGGCAACAGGACACAGTGACGTTGTGTGGGCGGCTCGACGAAAATATGTCCACGGACTGGAGAGAAAAGTAGTTGTTGTTATGAACAATTACGAAGACAGTAAAGGTGACCATTTGTTCACACGACTGTACGCCATGTCCAGGTGTTCATCACAACTATTGGTCGTGTGCCCTCCACCTGGATACACAGGGCCATCTAAATGCTAAAACACAGAGTTGCATGTTCGGAACTCGCTCTTTCTCTGTAACTTTCTATCTACATCTCTCGACTAACAACATATGGCTGATGTTTGTTTAATGGTTCACTAGTTATCTAGTCACGGTGTACATGTAAATGCGTGTGATTATGTTTGTGCACGCACGTGCATTCATGTGTGCGTGTTTGTTGGCATATTCAGTTTTGGAATTCACATAAACTGTTTGCTTATCAGCTGTTGATGTTGAACATCCTTTTTACTTCTCGGGTTAACCACTCAACAACAACAAAAAACCCGCTCGAAAGTTAAAGTTTATGGAAAGCATGTACTTTGGTTTGAATGAAATAAATATGAAATTTATAATTCATCGTTATCTCCTGATCCGAATTGCAGCAAAGCGATCGCAGATAACAGCGGATGGTGGGTAAACACTTAAAGCACATCTGACTATATCTATAAAGTGCTTGCAAGTCGAGAAAATATAGTAAAAAAAACTGTATCCATGTGCATCTACAATTAATCCATTTTGTCACTGGGTATAAATAAAAAAAATATTTCGCTATCCAAACAGAGTAAACTGAAAATATCTTGACAATGATTAAGTTCTTAGCCAAATAATGTTCATTTTGTATTACACTGGATTTTAGTCCTGACTGGTGAGAGCAATCTATTCCCCCAAGTGCTCCTGAATTAGATAAATAAAATGTCAGTTCTTGAGAGAAAACTCTTTCGACTTTTTACATAAGTAAAAGTTAGAGAGTCATGACGAGCAGAGATGAGTGAGGATTCAAAAACAAGAGACAGGAGGTATGAAGATAAGGACATGCCAGAAGGAAAGCAATAATTTTCTAAAGACAGCTGAAGACATCGTTGCTACCTTTCTAACAAAACAGTTCTACCGCATGTATAACTCAGGTTTCTTTCCTAGCGGATGGTCAGTTTTGTTCATAAAAGGAGACGCTAGTAACCCTGAGAGCTATCGGGGCATATCCCTTCTCAGCACCACGAGTAAACTCTTTACGCCTACTTCAAATAGACGAGTATCTTGGTGGGCAGAAATAGAACACAAAATATGTGAAAACCAGGCAGGATTTCGTAAGAACTATGTAACTACTGATCACATATTTACGCTTGTCTGTTGTTGTTATTGTTGTTGTTGTTTTTGGAGGAAAGGTGCTTCCACCTCGCTGTGATTTCGCACTGGGGGTGTGGGAGGGGAGCAGTGGACGGGGAAAGAAGAGGAGGGAGGTGGTGGCTGCGTGGGGACCCTCTTGATGGTCGCTGTCCGGGCCACTGTCGCTTCTGACGGGTGGTGGCTGTATGTGGCTTGAGTGGTGGAGCCCTATTCCTACATTCTGTTTATCTCTACCTCTATGTTCACCTTTTGATGCTCTACAGTTAAAGCTAGTCCTGTAGTTTACTTGGTGTACTTCAATGGTTTTTACCCGCTTTTCAATTTTGTATTTTTTTTTTAGATTTGTCTAACGTTTACTACATGCGCTGTCAGATCCATTATGTATTGCCTTATCTTTTTTCGAGGATTTAGAGACGATTTTGGATGGAAGTTAAAGTTTAGATTGTGCAGTGCATTTTAAGTGTATCCCTTTCCTGGCTGTTTAGGCTACACTCTAGCAGGACATGAGAAGTGCCCCCAAGTCTGTCCCCACAACTGCATGTCACCGGGTCTTTACGAACAAGATGGTATTCTCCATTTAGTCTCATTCTGGCTGTTCTACTTTGGTTGGCTCTGTTGGAGTGAAACAGTGTTAGCTCGTTACTCGGAAATTCTTTTAGCTCTCTCCTGGTGCCTTCCTTTTTATATTTTTCATCCCACTGTATTTTTCTAGCTGGTTTAATGGCTATTTTCTTGAAAATTGTCCCGGCATACAACTATGTAGGTCGACGGTCATTCTTTTATAGTGCTTTGTGCTAAGTGCACTCACTTTAATTAAACGTCTGTATATTCTTCTAGGATAGTTGCAGATGCTAACAACGAAAATGCTCTCCTTCTATTCACTCTACGATTTCTTTTAACACTCCAACAGGAAGTACTTAGAACGCTCAACATAACCGTATGCAGACGCAGAACTTAAGGCCTTCCTACACTTGCAATGTTCTCGGCAATGTTTACCATATATGGAAGTTGCAATGTTTAGCGAAAATGTTGGAGGGAGGCCTCTCAACATTTTAGGGGATACCACGCCGCGCTATTTTCCAGCAGGGGCTCAAAATGTTGCAAGCGTGTCAGCCAATCAGAAACAATCCTGCTATTTAGTGCGGTGTGGTCTAGGGCTGGTCGTGATCATGTTAGCCCTTCGATTGATAGTCATCTGGTCAGAAAAAACGATTTTCAATTAATTGATTGTCGCGGTTTTTCTCTGTCGTGTCTAGGGGTATGGCGCTTTATGTGTTTTACTACTCTGCTCGTTCGACTCGAGTTATCACAACATAAAAATGTGTCAAGAAGGGGGAAACTAACACTGCAATCACTACCTAATTTCCTCAATTTCTAACCGGCTCAAGCCCCCACCCCCTTGCTTGTCACGCGCACAACTTAACAAAAGCAGGCAACGATAATACGCTACTCTATTTATTTACAGTTACTCCAGAATATTTCACTACACAATGAATGCTGCTCCACTATACATCTACTGGTATACGTAGAACAATCACTCGCACTCTCATACGTTCATCCCAGCGCTATCCGTATCTACACACACACGTTATTGACCGGGTTATGAATCAACTAC
>SMGT01009384.1:7801-21898 GCA_004794575.1 Lanistes nyassanus
GCACTGTTACGTATTCGTTCATCTACACCTCTCTTTCCTCAGCTTTCATTTCTAATGTTTATAGTTCAATAAATGTGTTGAGTTATCTGGTCGTATACCTTTTGCTTGAAAAGGTGGGGTCAGCGTTAGGTTATGCAT
The DNA here is from genome assembly GCA_004794575.1 of Lanistes nyassanus. NCBI lineage: Eukaryota > Metazoa > Mollusca > Gastropoda > Architaenioglossa > Ampullariidae > Lanistes > Lanistes nyassanus. The sequence goes on from SMGT01009384.1 coordinate 7,940, forward strand.
TTCTTATTTATTCCCTAAAATTCCAGCTCACCCCAGAAAACGTTACAGAGGGGATGAACTAAAAAGCTGAATAAAAATGGGTAAACAGCCACGAAAACTAAGGTGGTGAAGGTCCACCAGGATGCCATGCTTCCAGGTCGTGTTGGAGACCTCCAGATCAAAAAAGACCCCCCCAACACGTTCTTTTCGGACAAAGGCGTCCAGGATGAACATTTCGAAACAAACAAAGTGGTCGACAGTGCTCCGGTCCCACCGAAAACCACACTGCAGCAAGGAGAGCAAACCTTTGGACTCAAGGGTCCAGACCAGGTGAACATTTACCATGGGCTCCACAGTTTTACACAGACAGCTAGTGACAGAGATAAGACGATAATTGTGGGGATCAGAGTGATCCCGATGGGGTTTGAGAATGGGGACCACGAGGGACTCCCTCCAAATGGAGGGAAAGTCCTCTGAGGTCCAAACATAAAAGATGTGGAGGAGAAGAGAAAAGAGAGTCTTCAGGGAGATGGATGAGAAATTGATAGTGGATAGTGTCAGGCAGAAGAGGAACACTGACGGAGAGCTTTAGTTCAGAGAGAGAAAAGGGGAGATTGTAAGATTCAGAGTCAGAAGAAGAAAGTTACAAGGAGTAGATTCGCTGACATGTTGGAGGCGCTGAAAGGAAGGAGAGTAGTAAGAGGAAGAGGAATTGTGAGCCAAAGTGCATGCAAGACTACTAGTGATATCATGCTGGTCTGTGAGGGTTGCACTGCGTCGCGAAGGTGGGCAACGGAACCGGTGGAATGCTTCCCAGAAAGGCGACGAATTGCTGCCCAGACCGTGGAAGAAGGGGTATGGACGGAGAAAGAGGAAACAAAACTGCCTAGCCTGCTTGCGCTGCTGTTTCAAAACAAACCGAACACGAGCCTGGAGTTAATTAAAAGAAAGCACATTATTCGCAGTGGGACAGCGGAAAGCATGACGTTGTGCCCTCTTCCACTCCCGCTGCACGGCCCGACATTCTTCCGTGAACCAGGGCACACAAGGGCCTCAGCGACCCTTGCCAATGGTAGGGACGGCAGATCTCGCGTCTTGAAGTAAAACTTTCCGTCGCCGGAAACACCACCCCACAGTGGATGATGTCCATTGAAATCACCCAAAAGAAGAACAGGAAGGGGGAGTTGGTCCAGCAAATCATCCAACTCGTGACGGGAAACCCTAGCTGACAGGGGAAGGTAGAGACAGCAAATAAGAGACGAGAGGAATGGGGCTGTAAAGAAGGGAAGGATGGAGGAGGGCGACAGCAGAAGAAGCATGATAAAGAACATGGAAAAGACCACATGAAAAGGAAGCGGAGCCCTGCAGGAGGGTAAGAACAGCAGGGTTGAGAGAAGAGATAAGACAGCGGAGGTCCTCATAGTTAGCTTGGATTCCCCGACAGTTCCATTAGATGATGGAGGAGATGTTAGCAAGTTAGGCTAGACCAGGGAGACCCCCATCTGCATCAACCACTGAGAGCAGCAGCGAGTGAGACGAAGTGGTGGAGTGAGCTGAAGACGATGACACGGAAGCCAGGGATGGAGGACCACATGTAGATGGCAGCGAAACAGGAACCTGCAAGACATCATCAGTAAACTCGGCAGTCGGGGTATCCCAGGCAGAAGATGATGTGATCGTGGCAGAAGGATGCTGGCGAACATCAGACGAGGCAGAAGTACGATCACGTTGCTTTTGGTCAGAGGTACTCGCCCGCATGCTCGAGTCATGTGTGCTATCTCAAGGCATAGTGATGGAAAAAGCAAGAAACCACACTAGACCTAAGAGAAACAGTGATATGGCAAAATGCCGTAGTGTAAGGTAAACAAAGATCGCACATGAGTACAGTCACGAACACAGAATGACACATTTTTGTTTGGAAGGTGCGTTTAGGGATCGCTAATTTGAGAATTTAGCACTCTGGGTCACGGTAAAGTATTGTGACAAGAAAAGTTATTTCTACCTCTCGTGTAAATATTGCATAATGGTTTTTACATTCATGGAGAGAGGAAATGGGGCTATAGTTACAAAATGTTAAGCGTGTGTAAAATGTGCACCAATTTGTACCGAAGGATACCATTACAGCATTGGAAGCTCTGTTCTAATTATGAATTAACATATCAAGATGACATGGGTGATGGGGGGAGGGGAAAGAAGGAGGGACAGCACCTGCACTGGCCCCACTTCTAGGTCCACTAATGTATGACATTACAAGTGACAGAAATACCAGCTAGTTCAAATACATGTACATGAAGAGATCTAAGGCTGGTGACATCTCATATAAAACATATCTGAAGATTATATACAATACTTACAAGATTTATGTAGACTTTGGGATGACCTAGTGCACCTCCACCATTGCTAAATACATGATTGTTGTTGACAACCACTATGGGATCCTCTGCAATCAACTTGACAGCAAAGCTGGGATTGACCTGGGAAAATTAAAATCAGCTGAGGAATCAAATCTGAAAAACATCAGTAACTGTTGCTGGAAGTCGTAATCAAAACATTTCCAAAAACACATATAATGCACTGGCATGGCTTGCTTTGTTCACTTAGTGTCTTTCACGCCCCACATACAAGAAAATTGAGTTATTCCTGTAATGTCAGATATTCTAGAACAAGCTCCTTGAATTTCCCAAGCATTAAACCAGATAACCTATTCTTCCACTATCATTCTGGAATATTTTATTTGTATTTGAATTTGAACCTCACTGCTGGACCAGTTTGGTTTGCAGATTCTTTCCTTTGGAGGATTTGGAATCTTTGCCATCTCAGATATAACAGAAAAGAAATGATGAATACAACGCGTCTGCATTCAAGAAAAAATCCTGTCATCTAAAAATAACTCACTGTATAATCTTTCTTTCCCTATTTTATCCCAGTTTAAGAAAAGGATAGTTAGCTCCAGAATACATGTAGTGTTATTTGGGTACATATGTACATTTGGTACAACTTACAGTACATGCATATTATCAGTCTGCACTGAAGCTACAAGAGTAAACTGAGAAAAATGTACTACATGCACTATAGCGTCAGCACAAGACTCTAGCCCCAATTCGGAAGAGGACTACTTTCTGAGAGTTATGTGTATGGCAAGACAGTTAATGTGGTCTGCATAGCACCAACTCACATAATGAAATAGTCTGAGCTACACTGCAGCATCAAGCATATGCAGTTAGAAAATAGCATATATCACTGTATTGAACATAATCATCGCCAATCATGATGTGAATTCAACAGCCAAAGCCTTTTTTTGAAGTAATTTCAGATGACCTATATTATCCATTATTCAAAACAAAGTGTTTTTCTTTTTAGGTCAGTATCGGAGATTTTGTTATACAACTGAAGTCCAAATTCTCTGGTGACAGCCAATTTCTCATGGTATCAGATCTCATCATGTGGGTTCCACTGTATATGCCAGAAGCAGACAGATGACTTCCTGTATTGGTGCAAGTAATATCAAATATCTGTAGTCCCAGTCAAGGAGATGGAATCAGAAACATAATACACAATGTAATTTACCATTTGACCATATTTATATTAAGATTTTTCTGAGAACATTTCAAATATGCATACTGATCCCACCCATAAAAAAAAAAACAACTTGTTACATACCAATTTGTCCTTGGCTACAAAACGGAATCGACGATAATCTCGCTCATGCCACACCTGCCACAAATGAAAAAAATCTGGCTATACATGGCATCTTATCACTAATCAAGCCATAATGATACTGACTTTTACAGCTAAATGTAAACATTTTGTAAATAGAAACAGAAAATCAGCAGGGTGACAAAAATGCACAGATTTGATGTCCATCCTCTTTTATCACTGAAGATTTGCTGCTGAAAACCATTGTGAAACCGATGAGTTTCCCAGTGTTTCTGCATGAACATATGTATATCTAGAACCAATCAATTATTTTTATATACATAGTTGATGTCCACTGTACTTAGGGTTTTGATTCCCCCTCCCCCCACGTGGGCTCTTACAGTCATTTGCCTAAAAAATTATCTGATAAGAATTTCATGAATTATGCCCAGTGAATATATTTATAAAAAACACTGTTAATTTTTTTTAGATCCAAGTATTTTAGATACTGTTCATTTGAAACATTTATGTGCATTATCCATTTCACATATATTTTGATCCATATATTTACACACACACATACACACACATATATATATAAACACACAATTTGCATGCAGCGATTCATTTTCTGGAGTTCTTCTTATAAATGCTTCCCTGCCAGAAGGCTTCTCTCATAGCCTCAACCTCAGCAAACTACTTGGGACTAACTTTCTAACTTTAACAGATCTTTACCAATATTAAAAAATAAGATATCAATGGAAAGCTAAAAAGGGAAATAAAATGAGATTCCATGTTGGTGATCTTTGTATGGATGAAACATCTCACTGTGATATTTTGGAATTGTCTGATAAAACTGACTCCATTTTAGACACTCATAATGCTCTTTTGCTTGTATCGCCGAAAACGAAAAAGGACAAGGGCAAAGCTTTGGAACCAAAGTTTGTACAAGTTTCTATGGATGATGAATGCAAAAACAAAATATGCAAATTTTGCACGACATCAAAACAATGAACAAGTGAAAATTGGTTAAGTTTGATCTGGATGATTAGGTGACTGGACTTTCTGCTAGTAAGAAGGGGTTGGTTGTGTGGAGTTTAAGGTCATGCCAGCATCAAGGGCTATATCATGGCAGAACAAAAATATAGAAAACACAGGTAAAAGGAAAACAGAGGGGGGAGAAAGAGAGGGCAGAGAAAGGCCACAAGGTAAAACTTAGAGGAGAAAACGACTACAAGAAAATGAAATGTGTCTAACGGTGAGGGGTGTGTCACAGAAGTCACAGGGGGGTCCAGAACGGAGCACGAAGGAGTGAGGTGGTATGAGCCACATGAAGGTGCGCTAGGACATTATCTCGCCGCACAGGTTCTGCACAGTAAAACGGGTCATGTATGGCAAAAAGAGTCAGACAGGATCAGAAAGTTTTTCTCAGCAGAGAGGTGAGCAGGAAAGAAGGCCAGAAGAATGACAGAAAGTTCGGCAGAGAAGACAGAACTGTGATCAGCGAGGAGAGCCATGTGTGCGTGAGAGGAGGAGCAAGAGGGCATCGCCACAGCCGCAACTCAAACATTAATGGGAAGTTTAGAGCTGTCTGTAAAGATGCCGTAGAAGCCAGGATAGTCAGAGAGGAGTTTGTGAAAGTTGTGAAGATAAAGTAGATCAGAGGTTAAAGACTTGGAGAAGGCAGGGTTCAGGGAGGATCTGGAAGACAGGGGAGGCAAGCAACTTGATCAAGAGGGAGAGCAGAGGCAGACAAGTGAGAAAGAAGGTGGAGAGGTCCTTTGGATGAAGAACACACAAAAGAACATGCTCAGGGCAAAAGACGGTAGAGTAAGCAGGGTTATTCTGTTGCATCTTCAGCTTGGTGACATACCTGAGCAGGAGACTGAAGTGGCACAGAGAAAGAGGGCTCGCCAGCCTCAACATACAGGCTGTCAACCGGTCTGGTGCAAAAAGCCCCCAGACAGATCTGGAGGCCATGGTGGTGGACAGTGTCAAGGAGTTTAAGGTAGGGCGGAACCATAGACAACACAACCATAATCAAGTTTGGATCGAACCAAAGAATGGTATAAACCTAAAAGAGTGGTCCAATCCGAGCCCCACTGGGAACGCCCAACAACACGTAAAACATCCAGCACGAAGGTACCGGATGTGGCTTAAAAATTATAGTTTAAAGTCAAAAATAACTCCTACAAATTTTACCTCAAGGACCACCTGGAGCACTGAACTATCAATATGAATGGTGGGCTCCGGAAAGTGGAGTTTACAAAAATGCATGCAGACTTGGCAGTGGAAAATTTAAAACCACTGGAAGAGATCCAATGTTAAAACACTATTTACACATCAATGTATAGAGAGACATCAGCTGCAGGTGGAACTGATTTCAAAATGCTAACTATCAATACAAAAAAGGGTGGGGGCTAGAATGATGCCTTGAGGAATACCCATTTCCTGAGGACAATAGTCAGACAAAGTAAATAAAATAAATAAATAAAATAAAATGTGGATTTTTATCGCGCGAGAACACATTTCATGCACACTTCGCGCGGACGATGGACACAGACACTCTAGTGAAAACAACGAAACACACACAACACAGAGGGAGAGATGAACGCGCCACTGACCAACAGGTTGGGAAACAGATTGTCCTTCAGTCACAGATGGGTGGAAAAGTATCATAAGAGACGATGAACAGAGAAAGTTGTAAGTTAATGCAGACAGTCAAGGTACTTTCGGAAAAGAAAAGTTTTTAAGTTTCGTTTGAAAGTCAGTAGTGATGGGGAGTGGCGAATGTTGTGGGGAAGTGAGTTCCATTGGGTGGATGCGGAGAAGGTTAACATGCGCTGTTCGTATGTTTTTGTCCTGATGCGGGGTACTGCGAGAATGCGATCGTTGGAAGAGGAGCGGAGCTGTCTCACTGGAGTGTAGATTGTAAGAAGTTCTGAAAAGTAGATGGGGCATGCACCTGTGAGAAAATTGAAACAGAGAGTAGACAACTTATAATCGATGCGAGCCTGAATGGGGAGCCAGTGCAGAGTGCAGAGGAGAGGTGTGGCATGGTCTGTTTTGCGCCCTTTACGGACAAGGCAAGCGGCCGAGTTTTGAAGTTTCTGTAACTTCTGTAGCAGATACAGAGGACAGCCGGCTAGCAAGGAATTGCAGTAGTCGAGTTTAGACAGAAAGTAGGCACATACAAATGTGTTTGCAACCTGATCGGACAGAAGGTGACGGAAGCTGCTGATTTTTCTGAGTTCAGAATAAGCGGATCTGCAGATGTTGGAAATGTGTTTGTCAAGTGTCATGTTAGAGGTAATAATAACACCGAGGTTTCTTGCAGAGTCGGCGAAAGGGATGTCTACATCACCAATTCGAACTGCTGTGGGATATTCTGTCACTCCAGCATTTCTTTTACTGAAGAGAAGAGCCTCTGTTTTTTCGTCGTTCAACTTTAGTCTGTTGTGAACCATCCATGCTTTGACACTGGATATGCAAGTTTGCATGGCCATGATGCTGGCATGTGCATCAGCTGGAGGACAAGAACTGTATAATTGGGTGTCGTCTGCATAGGACTGGGTGGAGACCATGTGAGAGTGAATGAGTGATGAAAGTGGTTTGATGTATAGGATGAAAAGGATAGGGCCCAGGACAGATCCTTGAGGGACTCTGAGAGACAATGGTGATGGGGGGGACAATTGGTCAGCGACAAGTACAGACTGAGTTCTACCAGAGAGGTAGGACTGGAACCACACCAGCGCCGACCCACAGATGCCGTATACATCATGGAGATGATTGAGGAGGATGGTATGATCGATCGTATCAAACGCTGCGGAAAGATCAAGGAGGGTCAGAAAAGACACTTCACCTCCATCCAGAGCAGACAAAATGTCGTTGACAACTTTAGTCAGAGCTGTTTCCGTGCTGTGGAATGGCCGATATGCTGACTGGGAGTGAGAGATAAGGTCGTTTGAATTGAGGTAGGCGAGAAGTTGATTTAGAATGACCCTTTCAACCACTTTTGAGAGGAAGGGTAGGTTGGAAACTGGGCGGTAGTTCTTGAGGCTGTTTGCGTCAAGGGTGGGTTTCTTGAGAAGAGGCTTGACTATTGCAGCCTTGAACAGCGATGGAAAGACTCCTGATGACAGACTGTCGTTTACGGTCTGAGTGAGAGTTGGGAGCAGAACATCTAGGCAGTCAAGGAGAAGGTGGGTTGGTATGGGGTCCAGAGGGCAGGTAGTAGGTTTAGATTTTAATATCACAGCCTTGAGGTCTGACTGAGATATGGGCTGAAGGGAATGAAATGAACAGCATGGCAGGTTGTCAGCAAGGGTTGGAGGTCCACAGTGTAGCACCATCTCGTCCAGCTCAGTTTGAATATCCGCGACTTTGCTTAGGAAATACTGAGAGAAAGCCTCGGGTAGCTGTGTGACAGGAACGTCAGTGGGAAGTGGCGATTCCTTGTTTTGACCTGTCAGTTTGTTATAGATTTCAAACAGCTTTTTGCTCGAGGAAGACTTGACAAACTGTGCTTGCAAGAAGGATTTCTTAGCTGCATAGACCAGCTTGGAAACAGAGCGTTTCGCTGCAAGATATAGTTGTCTGTGTATGGTGAGGCGTGATCTCAGCCAGAGCCTTTCTGCACGACGGCGCGCACGCTTAGCCTGACGCAATTTGTCATGGATGGTCGGGTACCAGGGGGCTGCCTTTAGCCGGTGTACTCGACAGCACCGGGCAGGAGCGTGTGTATCAAGGGCTTTACGAAGGGCTTTATCAAGCTAAGCAATCGTGAGAGGACCGCACAACATGTTCTGTAGGTCTGTTTTGAAACTGCCCAGGTCCATCAAACGAATGGGGCGTGTGGTTATAAACACCTGAGTTGGCTTCGGACAATGGATGATTAAGTTAAACTGAACACAATAATGATCTGATGATAACGTCGTGGAGACTGTAGTCGACTCTACAATGCTGTCCTCTGGTCTGTGCATGACCCAATCGAGAATGTGTTTTTTTTACATGCGTTGGATGGGTGACAGACTGGGTGAAACGAAAAACATCAAGCAGTTCACACATCTTGATTGTGAGTGGGTGATTAGAGTCATCAAAGTGAGTATTCATATCACCAAATACTACGGCAGATCCGCCAGTAATGTTGCAATAATCTAGTAAATCGCTGAAGTCCAAAAGAAACATCATGTCCGTCAGCTTGTTTTTTCTGCTGGGGGGTGGTCTATATAAACAAAGCAGATGAACCAGTTTGCTTGAAGCAGCAAGCGTCACCTGAAGACACTCGAACGACGGGTGTGGGAAAGGCAGTTTGTTGCTGAAGGAAACACAGTTTGAGAGAGAACATTTGTAGATAGCTGCAATTCCGCCGCCACGTGTAGCACGGGGAAAGTACCTAATAGAGTAACCCTGTGGGGTCAGGTCTCGGCATATGACTTCATCACCAGTTTCTCTCAACCATGTCTCCGTGAGAAACATAATGTCAATCTCTTTGTCCCTGACGTATTCTCAGCGCGTTTAAGAGCTTGTTGGGCAGAGGAGACTGACTGGGCATTGAAGAGTGCGATATGAAGACCCATGAAAATCCTAGACGAAACAGAAGTGGCAATACGAGCCTTGGGAGATGACGAAAGTGTATGCCAACATCATGCAGGGTCCGACAGAGGGACGAACCAGTGCTGGAGGTTGGGGGCAAAAGAGACAGCCTCGATACTTGATCTAAAAAGGAGTGATGAAATGTCAGAGATCCGTTCGAGACTGCAGTAAAAGTCAACTGATCTCTGGTGTAGCAACGACGGAGCTTACACGAACAGCTGTAGGAGTGTAGACAATCAACCGTGGTCGCAGTCACTGGCTGTTGCATAGTGGAACTGCTCAGCGAGAAGTAGGTTGGCTGAACAGCATGCAGAGTACTGTGTGTATCTTAGGCACACTGTGGGTACACAGAGCTCCAATACAAAAGTAGAAAGCTGTTTCAATTAATGGATGGAAACAATGCAAAATTAAAGCACTGTGTATCCGGGATTGTGACGCATAGAACAATGCAAAACTTGTTAAAAAGTAGTAATAGTACAATGAAGATAACCATATAATGAGAGGTCACGTCAGGTGTGTCAAGCCCGCACAGTGAACCAGGCCCAAGGTCAAGTAGTATACATCAGTGGTCTTGTGATGTGGAGTGCAACATTATCTGTTGGTTGATGGTTACACCAAGTGAAAAGCACACAATGCTATGAACAAAGTTGGTGGTGCCATCCACTGGATCAGTTATCCAAGTAGGTTATCGGTAAGTTATCGCTGAGTCTTGATCAGACAAACTCTCTTCACGAATAAACCTATAGTCTGTGGCAGACACTAGATCGGCCGGACAAGACTTGGTGTCCACTGTCTTCTCGATTCAAAATGCATCAATTTATGCCTCTTCAAGCGCCAAAAACGTAGTAATCCTCCAGTTCTTGCTATGAAACTTCCACAGGCATCATCTCCGTGATTGGCATCGCACAACCAGATCTATTCAAGAATATGAATATGTACTTGCCTCGTGTTACCGTTAGGCCGACCTGTCGCAATTCAGTAACAACACATGCCGTGGAGCTTCTTCTCAAGGGAAATGAAGAAGAACTCAATAGAGGAATACAAAAACTCCAAGTAAATACTTTCGGTGCACGATGGCATTTCCATACAAAAAAAATAGAGATAAAAGAAATCTAGCCGATATTGTTACAACCACCGTTGCAAGGGCGGTAACTCTCATACATATGTAAAGTAGCACCCACACGAACAAGAAATTGGCAATCTACTAAAATATGCTGAATAAAAATGGGCAAATGGCTGCAAAAACCAAGTTTGTGAAGATCCACCAGGCTGCCATGTTTCCAGGTCATGTCGAAGGCCTTCTCCAGATCGAAAAAGACCCCAACACGTGTTCCTTTTCAACAAAGGAATCCGGGATAAACGCTTCAAAGCTAATAAGGTGGTCGAAGGTGCTCCAGCCCTACCCAAAACCACACTGCAGCAAGGAGAGCAAACCCTTGGACTAAACGGTCCAGACCAGGTAATCATTGACCATACCCTCCAGAGTTTTACAGAGACAGCTGGTGAGAGAGATAGGACAATAGTTATTGGGATCAGAGGGATTCCGACCGTGTTTGGGAATGGGAGCCGCGAGGACCTCCCTCCACATTGAGGGAAAGTCCCCTGAGGTCCAAATGCAGTTAAAGATGTGGAGGAGAAGAGAAATATTCGTCAGCAAGATGGGTTAGAAATTGATAGCGGACAGTATCAGGACCAGGGGCAGAAGAACACTGATGGAGAGCTTGTTTTAATTCAGAGATAGAAAAGGGGAGATTGTAAGATTCAGAGTCAGTGGAAGAAAAGTTACAAGGAGTAGACTTGCTGGCACGCTGGAGTCTCTGATAGGAAGGAGAGTTGTAAGAGGAAGAAGAGCTGTGAGCGAAGGTGCGTGCAGGATGATTAGTGACATCACGCTGGTCTGTGAGGGTTGCATCGCCATCGTGGAGGTGGCCAATGGAACCAGAGGATCGCTTCCCAAAAAGGCGACAAAAGGTTGCCCATATGGTGAAAGAAGGGGTATGGAGAAAGAGTGGACATGAAACTCTGCCAAGACTGCTTGTGCTGCTGTTTAAAAAGAAACTGAGCAAGAGCCCGGAAGCGTTTAAAAGAAAGGACGTTATTGGCAGTTGGACAGAGGAAAGCATGATGTGCCCTTTTCCGCTCCTAGTGCACGGCCTGACACTCCTTTGTAAATCAGGGTACATGAGATCCACGAAGACCCCTTCCATTGGAAGGGAAAGCAGATCTGGCGACTTTATGTGGGTAAAAAGGTGGACAGGAATCAAGATTAAAAGCAGAGGGTAAAGTCAGTGGGGAGAGACTGTCACATGTCACTCCTAGGTTATCACCTGTCACTCTTAGTTTAGCCTGCTAGCTCCACCCCTTTCTGGACACCTTGGTAGGTGGGCGCTACGTCATTAGCCATGACAGGCTGATAGCTCCGCCCCAATCTAGGCTGCCAGAACTGGTTTGAACTAGAATAGGTGGTTCCTGGAAACGCAGTACGAGAAAGGAAAGGATACTTAAGCTTTGAACATTGGATAGATGATACACAAGAGAACAGGACATGGAGAGAGAGTTAATGTAGGAAGACCAAGAGAAGAGGACACCTGTGGACCCACGGACCTCTACCCCTCGCCATCTTAGCCAGGACTTAAGAGCTTCAGCTAGCAATCACGCGATTACACTGGGCTGTATTTCGCCGACTACGAGACCAAGTAGTAAGTGACTGTTGACTGTGCCTTATAAGTAAGACTGCTCTTGCCATAAACTTATCTTAGAGTCTGGGACTCGGGTTGATTTAAGATAGGTGGTTTTATCCTGACGGAGACAGGAGACGTCATAAGCTAGTGGCTGGGCAATAACGCCAAGAGGTGGTATAAAGTGCTGGTCGTAGTGCAGTGTCGTTGCTTCATTGTTGGTCGTTGAATAGTTGTTTCAGTAGTGATGGGAGTAGGAGCTCTGTTGTCGGTCACTTACTGTATGTGTATGGAGGAATAGCTTTAGAATTGTGTATTGCAGAAATAGTTGTTTCAGTAGTGACAAGAGTAGGAGCTCTCTTGTCGGTCACTTACTGTATTTGTGTATAAAGCGGGATCATAGGCCGTTTGCAGTTTGATTTCCCCTCTGGAGTTTGATTATCTTCTTTGTCTGATACCGCATGGTATGACGTAATCAGGCACCGTCTTACCCTTGACACGAGCAAGGTGATTCTTTGTAAATAATCTGTAGATATATTTGATGTTGTCAAGCCAGTTAGTGTTTGAAATATAAGTTGAATAACGGTTCGCTGCAGTTGGGTCTTTTACGAGGGTGGGGGCTCTTGAGCTAGTAGTGTTTTGCCTGCGTGAGACTGAGCGAACATGTCAGAGTATGAGAATCTTTTCCCTCGGTAGATTTCTCTAGTTATTCACATTATTTCATAGCGTCGTCACCCTCTGGTGTAGAAACCACTGACCTGTTGCAGTAAAGGTTTTGGTGACAATTGCTCAATTAAATCTACATTTTACAAGATCACCATAAAAGTTTGTCCAGTAATTCTGAGAAGTCGAGTCCAATAAGTTAAGGTACGGCCCGCCACGTCACAGAGACAAAAAGCGAAACAGTAACCAATCAGCCGTGGAAAGATTCCAGCAACCCACTGGCAGTAAGGGAAAAACATACAGAGCTCAAGAAAATGATAGTGACATAGGCTACAAACATAGAGGTCCAAGTAAGAGTGCTCAGAAAATGAATTCTCGAGTGACGAACTCAGGATTACCCACAGAGATAACAGTGACAAATTGCTGCTGACTCAGTGGCAGATGCACATTTCATCAGACAAAAATCACAATGATGATCTTGTGGAAAACCTTTATTGAACAACTTGAGACCCCTGATTGGGGAGGTTGATAAAACTGATACAAATCAAACAGGAGATTTGTTGAAGTCCACCAAGAAGGAACTTAGGTGGAAGAGGCAGGTGGGACAGGCGGGAGGGCCTGTCACATGCCGTGGGGCATGGCCACAGTGGGAACCGGAAGTAGCGGGGGGGGGGGGGGGGGGCTCCTGGCAGATGGCAGAAATCGCCAGGGGGCCACCGCAGAAGCTGTGCCACCCCTCAAATAGTGCCAAGCACACCACCATGACTCTTGCTGGGAACACAGGCGAAGAGCCAGGAGAAAGGAAGAGAAGGACCACGTGCTCCACCAGGGAGCCGAAGTGAGAGGCAGGTCTCTCATCCCCAGCTCGGACAACAGGAAGGCCGAGCCATATTCCACCTCCCCTACTCAACCAGCACCACCACAGGAGAGAAACCACAAGAGTGGAGTCCAAACCCCTTACAACCGAAGAAAGTGCGAAGGCAGGTTCCACCAGTGGCAGGTGAAGATTGCAACCCCAACCGGAACCCACTGTATCAGAGGTGCCAACCTTGTAGGCACAGGCAAAACTGGAATTTGTAGAAGGGAGTTGTCGGTGTGATCCACACCAGGAAGTAAGGACAGCTTCTTGTGGGTGGCCAAAGAATGGAAACGCATCTGGCTACACCCTGCCCGAGTTGGCAGGAGTGGAACGGGAAGTTTAACTGCTGTAGCAAGCACACCAGAGCCTCCTCCATCACAACTGACAGTCCTATTAGTGGGCGGCTAACACCTAGCATTCTTGACCAGTCCCACTCCGAGAGCAGTAGAAGTGGTGTCACAGGAACATGGAAGCACCCAGCTGAGTGGGATGGTGACAAACACAGGCAGAAACCCACAGGCCCGTGTGTGTGTGTGTGGGGGGGGGGGG
>SMGT01009384.1:21914-50214 GCA_004794575.1 Lanistes nyassanus
GGGGGGGGGGGGGGGGGGGGGGGCCAGTCCAAAGCCAGCGGCGCGAGACCCAGGGGACAGCACGCTGGATCCTGAGAACTAGCCTCTGCGCTACTCTCCCCACCACGGCAGAATGGCAACTGAGCCGCTGAAGCAGGTGGATGGAACCACGGACACCAGCAGCAGCTGGAGTTGAAGAGGCATGCATGGAAGCAGGAGAGACCGATGCCAGCAAGGAGGGTACAAGCCCAAGTACCAGAACTGGCAAGGCGACAACATCAGCGAAAGCCACGGTGGGCAGCAACATGGAACCAAAGTGGTGGGAGGAACGTAGCGATGGCAAACGGTGACTAACGCCAGACCAACTGCTAAGCAACCAGAAGAGACCACACAGTCTTGTGGATGAAGCATCTGTAGACCGCAGCGGGAGCGACTCATGCATAAAGTCACGTGGAGAACCTAGGTATGATGCAAAAACGCAAAAGACAAACACCCGGCGAGTAACAGGCAAGTAACAACAAGGCTAAGTGCGCTTTAAGTAAAGGTTAAAACGAGCATAAAGACAGGTGAAGTAAGCAAACAATGATCACATGCATACAGTGGCAATCGGCAAAGACAGAACAACACTGTTTAACTAAAAAAAAAACAGTAGGAGTACAAGCAGAAACAAGGAAAACGAAAAAGCTAGTGTTCCTTGAGACACAGATATACAGGGTTCATATAGAAAAATGGCCACAGAATTCCAGGAGGTTTCCAGGAATTTTTTTTTTTTAGTTTCCAGGACCATTTAAATCAGTAATAATAGCAGTCTGCTATTGATAGCGAATTTGAAATTACCGATATAATTTGTAGTGATACAAATAAAATAACTGCAATGCACAGTCACCACCCAACATTGGCTCTTCTCTTACACAAATTGTTTAGAAGGGAATCAACTCGGTGGTCTTCTGCCTTGTGGTCAAACTTTTGGAAACAGTCGCTGTCATCACCACCAAGAATGGACTCAGAATTTTGAATACTGTGTGATGACAGCATCGCAGTTTTCTCTCTTTACTTGACCAGCCTCTGCCATGATTTCCAGTGTTTTTTGTTGTTGTTGTTGTTTTTATTTTGAAAGTTTAAGCTGATTTTACATTTTCCATTTCAAACTCAAGTGTTATATAGACCTAAAAATGTCTGCTCATGTCTCCATAGACTTTGGTAGCATCGCCATAACCTTTGGTACCATTTTAAAATAATATACACCAGATTTAATAGTAAAGTAGTTTTTGTTTAAAATTAATAAATCTATTTGAAAATGCAGGCATGCAAATGGGGGTAAGCAAAAAAAAAAAGGAATGTACCGCATGATTTCGGCCACCAGGCCATGGCTTTATAGATATCAATGCTCTATTGGCCAGTTAGAACACAAATATGCTTAAATTCAAAATGATACTCATTAAACAATAGAGAAATGTTCCACTTTTCAAATTTGGCACGTGAATGATGGAAATTTTTTAAACAAAAATGGCATCTTGCACTGTAGTGTATAGTACTGGATGTTGGAGTAAGCAAAGGCAGTAGCCCAAACAAAAACAAAAAGGAAAACAAGATGAAAAGACTGACATAAGAAAAAAAACAAAAAAACTTTAAACCACTAGCAGCAAATACTACCAGTGTATTGCAGGATTAGGTAAGAAGTAACACAATAATAAGACTGTTGTGTGAACATTATCCATGACTAAATGGCATCCCAAAGGCTAAAAGAACTGTTAGCTTTATCTTCACTATGACTCATATTAAGATTTTAAAATACTCAGAAAAATCTGATTCTTAAACATTTTTGGATCACAGGAATTAAAAGAAAATCCTTAAGAAAATTGTTAAAGAACTGTACATTTACTAAATGCATGTAGAGGCAATGTTTTTTTAAAGAGATTTTCACTAGGCTAGGCCAGCTATAGTACAACTGCAGATTATGTAATGACTTATTGCTGAAATATTGCTGGACAAGTGAGCTGTACACTGATTTTGAGTACTGAGTACTTTTAGTTGGGATACTTATCTCCGCTATGGTGTGAGCTAGTCTGCCTGTGGCGTTAAACACAAACTGCTGTCAAAAGAGTAATATTATAAAAAATGTTTTTCCTTTAACACTGATGTCTTATTATTTAAAGCTCAAGTCTAAAACAGGGTACTTCAGATAAACAGTTTATTCTGTCTGAATATAAACGACAGCAGTTTTATACTATCTCCCTGTTTCAAATGATCGTGTACTGGTCGCTTTAATCAGTAACAGAAAAATGCAGTGCCCGTTAGATAACGATGTCACTGACTATTGACTGTATTGATGTCTGCCGAAGTTTCCGAGGGTGTTGGGGGAGGGGAAGACGGTGCAAGGCAGACGCAGAGGCATACGTGAGACTACGGACTAAAATAGAACTTGTCCCATTCACTGGCCAATTCTTCTAGGTTTCGTAGAATCGTATTACTCGAATGAGCTTTCACAACGTGCTCAAAATGTATGAATTTCTTTTTTTTTTTAAAGTTCCCCACACGACCTCAGTTGACAGTTGTTAACACTGGCTAAATCTTCTTGCAAATATTGCTAGTTAAAAAGTGTTGCGTTCGAATGTGGACTTACATAATGTTTTCCGAAAAAACATTACTGAACAAAATCAGCCGATCTTTTACTCCGAATCGACAGCTGCTATTTTGAAACGAGCGACATGAACTGCACCGAACCTACTTCGTAGAAAACAAGAATGCGCGCAAATTCAAGGGAAGCAGCTGAGATGTTTTCAATACTCGTCTACCCTACTGCACGATTTTAAATTTTAAATCTTTGAAAGAGTTCGCTTAAATCAGGAACCCTGCTCCAGAGCTCCAGGTTTTGGAAAACCTCACCATGCACCCCTCCCCTCCCCAATTTTATCCTCGAATTTAGATGATTCACAACATGATTTCAACGGAAATCCGTTTTTTTAATGGAACTCTAGCATACCTGAAATGTACTTTCCACCTGGCATTTTTTTAAACACAAAATCTTCACAATTTGAATCGAGGATCTGACACTCCAAGCAACCGCATACTTTAAGATAATCGTGTACTTGCCGAAAATTCTAAGAGAAGTCACTCTGACTTTTGAAAGTATATCGAGGGGTTTTTTTTTCAGGAAGTGGGTCTCAAAATTATAGTTTACTCTTTCAAAATTCAAGTAGTTTTCCATGACTAAATGCAGACTTTTTAATTTTGCAGGAGTTTTAAGGGCCCTGGAAAAAAACAGGAGTTTGCAGTTGTACGAACCCTGGATATAGTGCAGCGCAGTGTAGCGGCTGACGAGACGCCAAGGCATAATCCACGCTGAAAACACAGGGGAGAGGTAATCCACACACGTCTTGCCTGCGCAATAGCACTTGAGAAAGTCTGTTTTGGTCAGTGAGCTGTGCGCACGGGCGACACGCGGTGTGCGCCTGCGCGGAGGGGCGTTACCAGGGTTGCATTTTTGTTTGGAAGGTGTGGTTAGCGATCGCTAATTGAGATATTAGCACTTTGGGTCATGGACAGCATCGTGACAAAATGTCTCAATGTCTCCTTTTATCAGTACTGTTTCACCCTGGCGCAGTTCTGGTAATTGACGTGTGCCAGTGTCGAAGTATGCTTTTGTCTTCTGTTTGTATTGTCCATCTTTAACTTGTTTCAGGGTTGACACTGTGTGGTCTGAGGGTTGATGGTAGGACAGGTAATGTTCGTTCTTAGCCATCTCCCAAGCGCTAGTTCTGCTTGACTAACTCCTGGCTGGGGTATTGGTGTGGCTCTGTAAACGAGCAGGGCAAGTTGATAATCCTTTTGTTAGATGATCCCTTTTGCAGTTCTCACTGCCCTTTCAGCTTCACCATTTCGATTGGAGGTAATGGGGGCTTGATGTGATGTGTGAGAAGTTCCAGTCACTGGAAAACTTCCTTTATTCCTTTGATGCAAATTGAGGACCATTGTCTGTTACCAATGTCTCTGGGATTCCATGTTAACTAAAACTCAGTTTGAGTTTGGCCACAACTGTTGCTGTCCCCACTCGGATCTGGATGAGGTGTATGTCTATCCACCTCAAGCAGTAGTCCACATATACAAGATATTGCCTTCCTTGGCACTCACACAGATCAGCCACTACTCTTTGGAAGAGTTTTTGGAAGTGGTGTGCTCACCAATTCTTCCTTGGTTTGACTAGGAAGCTTCTGGATACAGAAGTGGCATGACGGCACAATCTTCTGATCTGATACCATCTTGACATCCAGAGCAGCGTCCGACTCTCATGCAGGGTTGGCTGCACTTAGTTTAGATGGACTGTGTGAGAGGGCATCTGAAGGTAGCACTGACTTTCCCGTTCTATATACTGCAACAGGATGAAACCTCATCAGACCCATCAGTAAGCGCCGAAAGCGGATTGGTATCCTTTGCGGTACAAGGCGTTTGTGATCTGTGCATAGTTGGCATGTATCTAGTCACACAAGAAAATTTTCCAATCTCTCGCATGTGACTACTGCCACCAAACATTTTTTTTCAAGTTGGGCGTATTCTCTTTCTGCCTGCATTGAAGTTTTTGAAAAATACACCACTAGGCAAATTTCTCCTTCGTGTTCTTTTAGTAAGACACCTCAGAGGCCACAGCTTCTTGAGTCTGCTTCTACAACTGTTTTCTTCATATGGTCATAATAAGTCAAGGTTGGCGCTGTGGTGAGTAGTATCTTTACTCCCTCAAAGGATTTTCTCTGATCTGGGCCCCAATTCCAGACATTGGGCTCCAACCTGACGTCTCTTAAACGTTGTAAGACACATGCAAAGAAGTGTATCGTGATCTTCTGCTGCTTTTGCACGTATTTGAATGTTGTCAAAGTAGCAAATCATGCCACTGATACCGCTGAGGATTTTCATCATTGTTCGTTGGAAAATCTCTGGTGCACTTGAAATTCCAAATGGTAATCTCTTCACGTTAGGTGTAGAATTTTCCATATGGTGTTATGAAAGTTGTAAGTTTGGCTGTTTCTGGGTCATGTGGCGGTTGCCAAAATGCAGCCTGCGCATCTAATTAAGAAAATACTGCTGAACCCCTAAGCTCATGGATTATGTCGTCCACTGTGGGGATAATGTATCTCTCCCTCTGAACCACTTTATTGAGACGTTTGAGGTCTACAGATATTGGAACACTCCTGTTTGGTTTCAGAACAAGGGGAATTGGAGAAACCCATTCTGTCAGCTCAGTGATCTCTGCAATCACTCCGCAATCCTTCATCCTTTGAAGTTCTTTATTCACTTTTTCTTGCAGGGGTATTGGCACTCGCCTTGCTGTTGTGATCATGTAGGGTGCTGGCCTTTCTTTCAGCTTAATTTTAATAATAATAAATGTAGATTTTTAACTTGCGAAAACACATTTCATGCACACTTAGCGCGGACGAGGCACACAGACACTCTAATGAAAACAATGAACACACACGTCAGTCAAGGTACTTGTGGAAAAGATAAGTTTTCAAGTTTCGTTTGAAAGTCTGTAGTGATGGGGAGTGGCAAATGTTGTGGGGCAGTGAGTTCCATTGGGTGGATGCCGAGAAGGTGAACGTGTATGTTTTTGTCCTGATGCGGGATACTGAGAGAATGCAATCATCTGAAGAGGAGCGGAGCTGTCTCGCTGGAGTGTAGATTGTAAGAAGTTCTGAAAAGTAGATTGGACATGCACCAGTGAAGAAATTAAAACAGAGAGTAGACAACTTGCACTCGATGTGAGCCTGAATGGGGAGCCAGTGCGGAGGAGAGGTGTGGCATGGTCTGTTTTGCACACTTTCAGGACAAGGTGAGCGGCCGAGTTTTGAAGTTTCTGTAGCAGATATAGAAGACAGCTGGCCAGCAAGGAATTGCAGTAGTCGCGTTTAGACAGAACATAGGCACCTACAAAGGTGTTTGCAACCTGGTTGGACAGTAGGTGAAGGAAGCTGCTGATTTTTTTTAGTTCAAAATAAGTGGATCTGCAGATGTTGGATATGTGTTTGTCCAGTGTCATGTTAGAGGTAATAATAACACTGAGGTTTCTTGCTGAGTCGGCGAAAGGGATGTCAACATCACCGACTCAAACTGCTGTGGAATATTCTGTCATTCCAGTATTTCTTTTACTGAAGAGGAGAGCCTCTGTTTTTTCGTTGTTCAACTTTAGCTTGTTGTGGGCCATCCATGCTTTGAACTGGATATGCAAGTCTGCATGGTCATGATGCTGGCATGTACATCAGCTGGAGGACAAGACTGTATAATTGGGTGTCATCTGTATAGGACTGGGTGGAGACCGTGTGAGAGTGAATGAGTGATGAAAGTGGTTTGATGTATAAGATGAAAAGGATAGGGCCCAGGATAGATCCCTGAGGGACTCTGAGAGACAATACTGATGGGGGTGACAATTGGTCAGTGACAAGTACAGATTAAGCTCTACCAGAGAGGTAGGACTGGAACCACGCCAGCACCAACCCACAGATGCTGTATACATCATGGAGACGATTGAGGAGGATGGTATGGTCGATTGTATCAAACACTGCGGAAAGATCAAGGAGGGTCAGAAAAGACACTTCGCCTCCATCCAGAGCAGACAAAATGTCGTTGACAACTCTAGTAAGAGCTGTTTCCATGCTGTGGAATGGCTGAAATAAGGTTGTTTGAGTTGAGGCAGGCGAGAAGTTGATTGAGAACGACCCTTTCAACCACTTTTGAGAGGAAGAGTAGGTTGGAAACTGAGGGGTAGTTCTTGAGGCTTTGTTGTTGTTGATTTCAGAGGGAAAGTGCTAATTAAATGTAAAACAAGGGAACTGTATCAAGCTAGAAAAGGGACAAAGACGAAGACAATCTACGTTTCGGGGCACTACCCCTTCATCAGGACGACACAAAAAAACGACGAAAAACGAAAAGGAAAAAGACTTATCTGCAGTAGATGTGGCGCGTTGGCTGCAAAGCAGGAGAATGACCATGGGACAGTGAGTAAGAAGAGTTAAAAAGAGGGGCAGCCAATCGCAAGGTGGGTACGAAAAAGGGTGTGTGTGTGTGTGGAGAGTGGGTGGGGGAGAGAGAGAGAAAGCAGCGCGGGTAAAGGGGCGAGAGAGAGAGAGAGGGAAGGAGGTGAGAGAAAAAGTAAGAGATGGAGGGGGAGGGGGGTAAAGGGGAAGGAGGGGGGAGGGTCAGTGTTTAAGGTTGAGACCTGTGGGTGCCATGGTACCAAAATGGGTAATGAAGTAGGACTCCATATTCTTATGGTCAATGGAGTTGCCCTTCATTTTCCAGATACCACAGACCCTCATGTTGTCGGCTGTGTGTGGGGGTGTGCTGAAGTGACGTGCAACTGGTGTGTTTCTGCAGTGTTTAGTGTCGGCTAGATGTTCTGTGAAGCGGGTGTTGAGTGTGCGTTCTGTCTCATTGATGTAGAATAAAGTGGGACAGAGGGTGCATGTGATTGGTGAGGTCCATGTCGATCTGTGGTGGGTGTGGTGTCCAGGGAGAAATTTGTGGACCTGTGCCTGGGTATGACCCTTCTATGTTAATGTCTGCCCCTGGTGTGTGTTCTATTTCCTGCGTGTTTTTTTGCATGCTTGGTTGTGGGACGGGTTGTCCTATGTGATGTTTATGCGCTGTTGTGTTGATCTGTTTGACTGGGTGATCTGCAGGTAGACACTGTATCTTGTAGTAGTAATTGGCTGCCCTATCCTTAATTATTAATTCTATAAGTTTTTGTCCTGTCTCTGAATGAATAGCACTGCTAGATTTGGGGTGTTCATCAGGACTCCTAGTACTACTTTTAGTGCCCTAGCCTGTACCGATTGTAGTTTCACTATATGACTGGTCTTAAGGTGGATTAAGATAGGTGCTGCATACATAGTTTGGAGACTACATGAGCCTGGTAAAGGTTTAGTAGGGATTTTGGATCTGTACCCCAGCTGTTGCCTGTGACAGCTCTCATGAGATTTACTGCCTTTTTGGCCGAGTTTATTATTTCTGTCAAAATAACCCCCAGGAATTTTATTTGAGGGCTATACATTACAGTTTAAGTTGTGGATAGTCTACTTTCTGATTTGGTCGTTTAAAGATTATTGCTTGGGTTTTGGCGGCTGATAATTTTAGCCATTGTATTTTAGCCAGTTTGCTACTTGGTTTAGATCTTCCTGCATCTTTTCTAATCCTAGATATCTAGGTTTATGTGGGTACCTTTATGTGGGTTTATGTGAGGCTGTTTGCATCAAGGGTGGGTTTCTTGAGGAGAGGCTTGACTATTGCAGCCTTGAATAGCAATGGAAAGACTCCTGAAGACACTGTCGTTTACGATCCGAGTGAGAGTTGGAAGCAGAACATCCAGGCAGTCAAGGAGAAGGTGGTTTGGTATGGGGTCAAGAGGGCAGGTAGTAGGTTTATATTTTAATATAACAGCCTTGAGATCCAGCTGAGCTATGGGCTGGAGTGACTGAAATGAACAGCACGGCAAGTTGTCAGCAAGAGTTGGAGGTCCACAGTGTAGCGCTATCTTGTCCAGCTCTTTGCGTAGGAAGTACTGAGAGAAAGCCTTGGGTAGCTGTGTGACAGGAACGTCAGTGGGTAGTGGCCATTCTTTGTTGCGACCTGTTAGTTTGTTACAGATTTCAACAGCTTTTTGCTTGAGGAAGAGTTGTCCATCTGTGCTTGAAAGAAGGACGTCTTAGCTGCATAAACTAGCTTGGAAACAGAGTGTTTTGCTGCAAGATAAAGTTGTCTATGGCAAGGCCTGATCTCAGCCAGAGCCTTTCTGCGCGGCGGCACACACGCTTAGTCTGACGCAGTTCATCTTGGATGGTCGGATACCACGGGCCTGCCTTTAGCGGGGGTACTCAACAGCGCCAGGTAGCAGCATGTGTATTGAGGGCTTTACGAAGCCCTTGGTCAAGCTCAGCAGCTGTGAGAGGACCGGAAAACATGTTCTGTAGATCTGTTTTGAAACTGCTCAGGTCCATCAAACGAATGGGGCGTGTGGTTCTAAATAGCTGAGTTAGCTTTGGACATTGGATAATTAAGTTAAACTGAACACAATAATGATCTGATGATAAAGTCGTGGAGACTGTAGTTGACTCTACAATGCTGTTTTCTGGTCTGTGCATGATCGAATTGAGAATGTGGTTTTTTTACATGTGCTGGTTGGGTGACAGATTGGGTAAAATGAAAAACATCAAGCAGTTCACACATCTTGATTGTGAGCGGATGATTAGTCATCAAAGCACGTATTAATATCACCAAATACTACGGCAGATCCACCAGTAATGTTGCAATAATCTAGCAAATTGTTGAAGTCCGAATGAAACATCGTATCCGTCAGCTTGTTTTTTCTGCTGGGGGGTGGTCTATATAAACAAACCAGATGCGCCGGTTTGCTGGACGCAGCAAGTGTCACCTGAAGACACTCGAATGGCGGGTGTGGGAAAGGCAGTGTGCTGCTGAAGGAAACACAGTTCGAGGAATATTTGTAGATAACTGCAACTCTTAACCATGTCTCCATGAGAAACATGTCAATCTCTTTGTCCCTGATGAATTGGGTGATCTCAGCGCGTTTAAGAGCTTGTTGGGCAGAGGAGGCTGGGCATTGAAGAGCGCAATATGAAGACCCATGAAAACCCTAGACGAAACAGAAGTGTCAATACGAGCCTCGTGACTTCTTGGCAGTGGATGAGTGGCGGTATTTCTAATCCTAGGTGTCCACCGTCGCTCCCTGTGCACTTTCTTTGTCAGACAGTGGAAGCTTGGGAGATGACGACAGTGTATGCCAACATCATGCAAGGTCTGACAGAGCGACGAACCAATGCTGGAGGTTTGAGGAAAAAGGAGACGAAACAGAAGTGGCAATACGAGCCTTGGGAGATGACGAAAGTGTATGCCAACATCATGCAGGGTCCGACAGAGGGACGAACCAGTGCTGGAGGTTGGGGGCAAAAGAGACAGCCTCGGTACTTGAACTGAAATGGAGTGATGAAATGTCGGAGATCCGCTTGAGATCGCAGTAAAATCAACTGATACCTGGTGTAGCAACGACGGAGCTTACACGAACAGCTGTAAGAGTGTAGACCATCAACTGTGGGCGCAATCACTGGCTGCTGCATAGTGGAACTGCTCAAACAGTTAGCTGAACAGCATGCAGAGTGCTGTGTGTCTGAGGCACACTGTGAATACACAGAGCTCCAACACAAAAGTACAAAGTTCTTTCCAATTAATGGACAGAAAACGATGCAAATTACACCACTGTGTATCCGGGATCGTGACAAATAAAACAATACAAAAACCTAGTTAAAAAGTAATAATAGTATAATGAAAAACAATAGGCCTGGACTTGATGGTGGAAAAGGAACTTGTTGTATCCACTTGCTGAATAAGGTTGAGAGAAACAACCGTGTTTCTACTGAGTGAAGTGTCCACATGATTATCAATCACATAAACTGTAGTCGGTATCTTCTTAACTAAAGTTTGGAATCGACCCAGTGTTTTTCATCAGGCCCCCCGGACTGTGCAGGGTCGTGTGATGACATGGTGACAACTTTGGACTTCGAATTTTCTTCCAGATTGTTTTGCTAATAATGTGTACATCAGCACCAGTGTCAATTTTCCATTCTATCTTCACTCCTTCTACTTCTAGCTTCACTCTCCAGGCACTACCAGAATCTTCCAGCTCAGCATCTTCTATTAAAAAAAAGGTTCTTCCTGTTCTTTTTCAACTGCTATGTTTTTTCTCCATGATGCTTCAGACGTCACAACTTGACATGCCCTTTTTGACGAGGTCTTTGCAGACTTACACACTTTTGTGAAATGGTTTAGTTTACCACACTGTAAACAGCATTTCCCTTTTGCTGGACACTTTCAAACGTCGTGAGTGAAGTGAATCCACATCTTCCACATGAGCAGTAGGTTCTCAGATAATTCTTTATCCAGTACACCTAGGACTAATCTATCTCTAATAGTCTCTTCTTTCTGTCGAAAGTTTGCGTAGTTTACACAGACTCCGAAAATACTGAACTATGTTTTCGCCTGGTCGCTGCTCTCTTCTATGGAACTGTGTTCGCTCATGAATAACATTTCTGCTTTAGTATAGATGACAGTTATTTACAAGGACAATCATATACTGAGTGTCAGAAAAATGTACAAGAAACAGTGAATTTATGAAAGTCTTTGAGATATGTGATTTATACAGAAAAGTTAATACTAAAACCCTGCAGAAAGATAAAATATCTAGGTTTTTGGTTGGATTCTCAGGAAACGAAAGTGACTCTACCCCAGGAAAAGAAACAGGATATAGTAAATGCTTGTAAAGTTTTAAGGCAAAAGTGCAGATTAACAATCAGAGAACTGGTTCAAGTAATAGGTCTGCTGGTAGCAGCTTTTCCAGCCATGTTGTGGGGTCCACTGTATTACAGACAATTAGAAGCTATTAAGAAAAATGCCTTAAAAGTTAGTAAAGGTGATTTAGATGCCCTAGTGTTTCGTTTGGTCCTCCCTAACTCCTGTGTATCCTAATATCTCTATGTGTCTATCTCCTATATCCCTCACTCATGCTTTCCCCAGCTTAAGGGCTTCCTACACTTGCAATGTTCTCAGGAATATTTACCATATATGGAAGTTGCAATGTTGAGCAAAAATGTTGCAGGGAGGCCTCTCAACATTTTAGGGGATACCACCTGAGCTATTTTCCAGCAGGGACTCAAAATGTTGCAAGCGTGTCAGCCAATCAGAAACAATCCTGCTATTTAGTGCAGTGTGGTCTAGCGCTGGTCGTGATCATGTTAGCCTTCGATTGATAGTCATCTGGTCAGAAAAAACGATTTTCCAGTTAATTGATCTCTTGCAGCACCGTCCCAGCATATACGAAAACACATCCCCTGACTATTCAAACAGAGATTTAGTACGAGAAGTCTCCCCGTCGACTGCGAGACGGCTGGGTCACGAAACTGTCGTGCGACATTCGCAAGAAGCGTCTGCTTTCGGTGGAGTCGTGTGGTGATATTCTTGTAGAAGACGCGTACGCGTGTGCTCCCAACTGGTTTCAATGAGCAATGCACTGTGGAACCCACATTCGTCTTTTCCGTTTTGTTTTCTCAGACTGCTGGGCGAAAATAAATGCAGTCGCAGAAGCTGCAGCGGTCAGAATAAATTGTTCGTGATCATCCATAGTGTTACTATTGTCAGCCCCTAGAGCGAACATGTGATGATCATGTGACGATCTGGCGGGTAAAATATTGCAGGTGTCTTGCGCCTGTGTACGGAGAATGCTCGGAAAATGTTTTCGCTCAACGTTGAGAGCATTGCAAGTGTAGGAAGCCCTTTAAGTAGCATGTGCCCTCGTGGCCAGCGTTCATGGGAACCCCCTTAAACTGGCTTAAACCAGTTCTGGCCGGCCTAGGCTGGCGCAGGGCAGCTACAATGACTAATGACATAGCATCCACCTACCAGGCATCAAGAGAGGGAAGAGGGAACAGGCTAACCTAGGGGTGACATGTGACATAGTGTTACATTGTAGAAGGTTTCCACAGCGCTATTTGTTTCATTTACTGTATGTTCGCATAGTGTTATAACTTTTCATTCAAGAAAGTTGACAAGGTTAGTGATGCAGAGAAAGTACGTAGAGATAGGATTGAAAGACGTCATTTTTCATTAACAAAACGCGTAAGATTCAGTCTTCTCCATCCAATGGGAAGAGAGAAAATTTGGTTGACATGGGAATGAAGAGATTTTGGGGGAAGTTTAACGTTTTTCTGAGAGTCTAGTAGAAGGCAGCGAAGTGTTGAGACGCATTTTTAGTTTGAGGAAGCTTTAACGGTCAACATTCGCTATACGTACATCGCTGTAGGCTAGCCCCGTATAGCTACTTAGTAAACGATTTGTGAGATAACTGAACCCGCTTGTTTCTCATCGTGGGAAGTTTTTGTGCGCTTCCACGGAGAGATTTTTTGTCAACTTTCTCGTGTTTTGAAAGAGACAAGAACGTTGTTGGGCCATTGATGGGTAGAGGACCTAACAGTGTAAGCAGTCAGTGTTATATCTCCGTGTTCCTGCAACTCGACATTGTTAGTCTAGTAGTAGACTGTGAGTGAGCAGACAAGAGAACTTTTCCACTAGTTGGAGATTGGACATTCCTCTAGATCAGAAATCTACGAGGAGCAAGGAGTTTTTCCTGTGACGGTTGGTCAAGGATACTCCAACGGCACCTAACCGAACTCTATATTACGCTGTTCATCGTACCGGATATCCACACGAGGACCAGGTCGAACTGATGTGAATCTCCATCGGAGGCGTAGCTGGGTCTTCAGTTTACCTTCGACCTTGCATCCTGTTCTTCCTGGATTTACGCTCTGCAGATCGGACTTCGCGTTTCTGCATTTCGAGTCTACTGTTAGATACTGTCTTCTTCCATACAGACTACGACTCTTTGAAGATCTACATCTGGCTCCAGGTACCATCCAGGGCTATTGATTGGCTATCGCCCGAATATATTGTCTCCTTGACCACTTTGACCCAGCATCTGGTCAGGACCTGTCCAGCTTATGTCACAACTTTGCCATGGAACATTCTTTCCCAAGTGGTCCTTGGAACTGGTCTTACATGCCCTGGAATCCCCGCCCTATGAGCCACTCTTTGTCCTGTTCAGGCCTTGCGGATGTACCTCCAACAGACCTCAAAGGCATGCGGTACTGGTGGCCCCCTCTTTTTGGGAGTGATGTGTGGGGTGTGCCCAACCAAGCAGCACCTGTCTGCATGGATCAGAAACACGATCAAGGATGCTTATGAGCAGGTCGCCTGGCAGTCGAAGTCTGCAACTCCTCCTCCCTCCTGCTCCCATCCCACACATGAGCTGCATGGATTGGCCTCTTTTATGGCTTATGCTTGTCACATGTCACTCCTAGGATATCACCTGTCACTCTTAGCTTAGCCAGCTAGCTCCTCCCCTTCTCTTCACACTTAAGGTATGTGAGTGAAACGCCATTGGTCATGACAGCTGCCCTGCTCCACCTAGTCTGACCAGAACCGGTTTACTCAAGGTTAATGCGTCAGAACGCCTGCTACTTAAGGAGGCAAAAACGCGATTAGATACACATACACACAGAGAGGAAAGGACATGGAGTTAATGTAGGAGGACCACAAGAAGCGGACACGTGTAAACCCACTGACCTCTGCCCTTGCCATATTAGCCAGAGACGTGAAAAGAGCAAAGGACTCCAGCATCTCACGCAGGTACCCGGGGTGTATTCTGCCGACTACTAGACAAGTAGTAAGTGACTGTTGTGGTGCCTTGTAGGACTGCTCTTGCCATAGATTATCTTAGAGTCTGGGACTCGAGTTGAATTAAGATAAGTGGTTTTATCCTGCCGGAGACAGGAGACGTCATAAGCTAGTGGCCGGGGAATAGCGCCAAGGGGGTACAGAGAGGTAGTGCTGGTTGTACAGTGTCATAACTTGTTTGTCGGTCGTTGAATAGTTGTTTCAGTAGTGACAAGAGTAGGTGCTCTGTTGTCGGTCACTTACTGTATTGGTGTGTAGAGTTAAGTAGCTTTCGAGCTGTGTATTACAGTAAAGCAGTGGTTTCAGTAGTGACAAGAGATGGGGCTCTGTCGTTGGTCACTTATTGATTTAGTTTGTATAGCTTCAGAGTTGTGTATCGCAGAAGTAGTGGTTTCAGTAGTGACAAGAGTAGGAGCTCTATTGTCGGTCACTTGCTGTATGTGTGTATTGAGCGGGATCATAGGCCGTTTGCAGTTTGATTCCCCCTCAGGAGTTTGATTATCTTCTTTGTCTGATACCATGTGGTATGACGTAATCAGGCACCATCTTACCCTAGACACGAGCAAGGTGATTCTTTGTAAATAATCTGTAGATATATTTGATGTTGTCGAGCCAGTTAGTGTTTGAAATATATGTTGAATAACAGTTCGCTTCAGTTGTGTGGTTTACGAGGGTGGGGGCTCGAAGTGTTTTGCCTGTGTGAGACTGAGCGAACGTGTCAGAGTATGAGAATCTTTTCCCTCGGTAGATTTCTCTAGTTATTCGCATTATTTCATAGCGTCGTCACCCTTTGGTGTAGAAACCATTGACCTGTTGCAGTAAAGGTTTTGGTGACGATTGCTAAATTAAGTCTACATTTTACGAGGTCACCATAAAAGTTTGTCCAGTAATTCTGAGAAGTCGAGTCCAATAAGATAAGGTACGGCCCGCCACGTCACAATGCTAAGGGGGCTGCCCTACAGGACATCATCCAGGCTGTCGGCGGGTCATCCACTTCGGTCTTTGGCTGATTTTATCTGCATGCCCTGCCCTCTGCCACAGTTGCTTGTGTGCTGCTTGCACACACACACACACACCCCACTGACGGTCCCTCTCTCTCTCCTTCGCTCGTCTCTTGCCTTTGGTAAGTTGTTCTTGATGCTTTCCATTAACATATGTAGCCGGGTGGTGATTACATAACCCCCAGGTGCCCACCCAGTCGACCCTTGAACTCTCATAGCCGGCATCGCGTGGGAAGTTGCATCATGCGCCTTACTGGTCATCTGTTACTTAAGAGTGAAACAAAGGGTATCTGCGTCTTCCCAGTCCCTGACCCAAGGTGGCTAGGGAAGGGTAGGGCCACTTTAGAGAGAGAGGGGTGGTCAGGGCCGAGGAGACCGAGCATCTCAGAGGGAGGCGAGGGCGAAAGGTCAGCGACAATGTGCGGGGAGCGTGGTTAAAAGAGAGAAGAAAAGTAAACATTTAGTTCAGTTAAGATTGTGAGCTTGGAGAGTTCATTCGGAATGCATTCAGATTCAGAGCGTCGAGTCAGTGACTCGTCCTTGAGTCGCTGTCCTCTCACAGTGACGTGAGGGGAAATAAAGTTGCCTGTAGATGTGAAGACGACTTGTTGCTGTGTCCAGAGTGGAGGGATGCCAGAGCCATTGCCACAACTGCAATAAGTAACAAACCCGCTACCGCTCGACCCTGTTACACATATGAACCTTTAGGTGACCTCAGTGGCTGGCCAGCAACTCCTTCGAGAGCAAACAGTCTCGGCCTCCTCCTCTTCGGTTTTCTAGAACATAGCGCCTGATAATAACAAATAAAAGGAAATTTTTCCTTGTATTGTAAAGTTAGTTTTAGTAGGTTCGAATCGGGCATTATAATGAATGTCCCTCCCACCCCCCGTGGTGGCTGGAGAATAACTGACTGGGACTGGAGGGGTTGTGAACCACCTTCACTGCAGAAGACTGCAAGAGGGTGGCCACTGCCAAGTCCATGGGCTCCTGTTTGAGTATGGCAGCCAGCAGATGGAATGGAGGATGGCAACGGGCCAGAGGAGGGGGAGCGGACTCCCACAGCAGACTGAACCCTACTTGAATCACACGCTGCACCCAGGCATTGCGCTGACACGGCTCCCCGGCGGGCACCAGGCCACCGGCCGGTGTGGGGGTGGGGGCAGGGGCATGGGATTCCAGAGCAAGCCTCCCCCCCCCCATTAAGGGCGCTGCTTGTGACCACGACCACCATGACCCCGACCCTGCAGAGCGAGTGCCGAGACCACCTCTGGGCTGGGACTTGGGAACAGGTTTGGGCTTCTTGGAAGCCACCAGCTGTGGCCCACGAGCACTTCCAAGACTCCCGGGAGGACAGCAAGGACTCAAACTGGTACTCCTGGTACTCCCGATTGGCAGAAGCCACCACCTCCTGTTGGGTGTAGGGCCTGAACACCAGGACCGCATGCCTCAGGTGTTTAAAAAAGTTTACACTTTGATCAAGTGTTAGGATTTTTTGCTTTCCCACAGTTGATTCTATCCTCATTTACCTACTCGATGATCTAAACTGTAGATGTGTACAGATTCTATCAACAGTAAGCTTGTGGGTATGAATTCTCACACATGATGGTCACACATGTAGATGAATGTGAACAAACTGGGGGAGGTGGTGGACACCCAAAAAGCATGTTAAGTTCTCCCCTTGAGACAGGTAAAATTCAAATTTTGTCCCTAAAGTCACTGTCCCTGTCCACATTTGGCAGGTGACCGCTGGTCTAGGGTAACTTAGTGTTGGACACTAATCTGTGCCAATAAAAAGTGTCCCGAAACAGCAGGGGGCCCCTCTTCAGGGGGCCACACATGGCAGATTTTACTGTACACTATTTATTACAAAACTGCACCAGCAGGCACAGTCTTTATACCTGCACACATATTTCTTACACATTATGTGCATACAGAAATACAATTTCTTGCACCTGACATGGGTTCTGGATAGCTCAGTTGGTAGAGTTGCTGAATAGCAGCTGGAAGCAGGGCTGGGGTAGTTACTTTTAAAAACTACTTAAGTAAAAGTAAAAAAGTACTCATGTCAAAAGTACTTTTTTAGTTACAAAGTAAAAGTATTTTGACTTATGACAAACATTTTTATGTGTGTGCAACACACACGCACACACAGTCTCTTCCAGCAAACGATATGAATAATTATAATATAACTTTGTTTACACTACTCAAAATATTTTTTCTTTTGGTATACAAGGTATATTTTTCATACTTTTAGACAGTTTTAGGTAAATAAAAAAATAGACAAGACATTTATTTTAAAGTCCACTTACTGTCATTGCTGATTGAGATGCTTCGGGATTTGTGAACAAGTTTTAATGATACAGTAGATTTCCTCCTATACAACCTCCAGTTTTGCGACCGTCTCATTTATGCGACCCAAATTTTTTGACCGTATATTATTCCTAAGTAAAAGAACCCTTGTTTACTACATTCTCAGTGTTCCGACCAACGACCGGCATGCGGCAGCCGCCGAACGACTTTTGGCAACTTTCCGACATTAACAACAATGGCTGCTTTACGCAAACGAAAAGTTCTTACATTAGAAGATCAATTTAAAGTTATAGAAAGGAGTGAAAAAGGTGAAACGTGCATCTCAATAGCAAAATCAATCGGGGTTGGAAAAACCCAGATACAAAATATTATCAAAGAAAAATCCGCCATCAAAGAAAGATGGGAAAGCGGGGAGAACGCTGACAGAAAAACTTCGAAGATAATAAAAACAACTTTTGCAAGCTTAGACGAGAAAGTCTGGGTTTGGTTCTGTGACGCCAGAACTAGAAATATTCCAATCACTGGAAAGTTGATTCAAGAGAAAGCCCTGTGTGTTTCTGTAGAAGAAGGCTTGGATGATTTTGTGGCATCAGTTGGATGGCTTCGCCGGTGGATGGTAAGGCGAAATGTTCATCGGTCCTGCTTGAGTGGAGAAAGGGGAGGGGTGAGCGAAGAAGCAGTGACGGACTGGGCAAAGAGACTACCAAGCTTGTGCGAAGGTTACAGTCCCAATGACATTTGTAACGCTGACGAAACTGGACTTTTGTACCGGGCAGTGCCTTCCAGGTCCATGGTGATCAAAGGAAAAGATTGTGCTGGGATAAAGATACGCAAAGAGCGGTTCACAGTGCTACTTTGCACTAGCGCTACAGGAGAAAAACTCAAGCCCCTGGTTGTGGGGAAAAGCGGAAAGCCACGCTGTTTCCAGGGCCTCGACGTAAGCAACCTTGGTGTTGATTACCACTTCAACAGTAAATCCTGGATGACTGGTTCTATTTTCACTGATTGGCTAAAAAAACTGAACAATAAAATGGTCATATTAAAGAGAAAGATTCTTCTCTTCATAGACAATTGTAGTGCCCACTGTCCCCTGCAGCTGTCAAATATCAAAGTGGTGATACTTCCCCCAAAGACGACTTCACGATTGCAGCCATTGGATGCAGGCATTATCCAGGCAGTAAAGGTGAACTATCGGCAATTCTTGCTGCGGCACATGCTCTTTGAGATGGAGAAGGATGAGACTGCAAATGCACAGGTACAGGATAGCCTATTTGTTGATTTATGGTCATTCATTGTTTTAATCATCTTGTCATTTTTACCAGTAGACAGAATTATCTAAATTAAAATATTTTACAATACGTAACTGACATGCATGATGGAAAAACACAATGAGTAAGTCTTTTTGCACTTGTATAGGTGCTAACAAGATCAGTCACCCTTCTGGAAGCCATTCTTTGGCTGAAGTCTGCCTGGGCACAAGTAAGACCAGAGTCCATTGAAAAATGCTTCAAGAAGTGTGGGTTTTTTTCCTGAAGATCCCAGTAGCACAACAGCCTCCTCTGGAGCAGCAGATGACACTGCAAGGCCTGACTTCAGGGATGAAGTCAGTACATGTACATGTAGTGAGGCTTAGTGCACAGCTTTTTAAACTGTGATTTTCTATTCTTGCACGTAACATTGAGCGTCAGATAAATTGTGCAGTGTGCTCAGTATGTTTGTGCACAATGCATGTAGCTGTGAAAGTAGCTTTCATTAGTCTTTGTTTCTTGGTGCATGTGTGTTTGTTAGACTCTGACCAGATGGAAGAACTCTTAGACATGGAGATGATCTGCAGATCTTCCCAGGGTGTGCAGACGCAAGCACCACACCTGAAGAACCAGCAGCTGACGGCATGCAAGAGGAACACACTGATGAGAATGAACCAGATCCAACCCCACTCTTGACCTTTGGACAAGCAGTGAACAACTGCAAGGAGCTTGTGAAATTCATGTTCGCAAATAACTTTGACAGTGTGGATATTGATGCAATGATCAATACCCTAGGGAAAATTCAGGCAAAAGAGGTGGACAGGAAAGCTGCCAACAAGAAACAGATGCTAATTTCAGAGTACATGTACTTCCATACATGTACCTCCAAATAAAACATTGTTGAGGACTACTGATTTTGAATAAATTAATTGCCTACATGTGTCATTGTGTGTGAACAAAGATGTTTGTTAGTTTTTCATCGTTTTCATGATGCAGCAGTTACATGTACATGTACTATGTTAACATGTGCGCAGAAGCTGTACCAAAGCAAGTCACCGTTATACGACTTTCCTCTTATAAGACCCAATTTTTTTTGCAATTTGAAAGGTCGTATAAGAGGAAATCTACTGTAGTAGGTTTGGGAGCATATCTGCAGTTAATACTGGGATTAGGAATACTTAATAAAGAACAAATGAGGAACGAGCGCTTAAATTATGAAATGGGTACGATAAGCTCCCTTGGTCACAGGCGTCTGCATACGGTATTGTTGTTGAGCGCTTCAAGTACTTCCTGTTGGAGTGATAATTAGGAATACATTTAGATTCCTTGTTGGCATTTGGGGTATAACGGGCCATAAGCGGGGTTTCAGGCAGATTTTAAAAAAATTTTAAATCACGAATTAAATACCCACTAGTGTAAAATGAAGAGTGCTCTAGACTGTATTTCATCCATATTTGATTAATCATCGGACACATCGCCTATGTTACATTATTACTATCAACATTAAAATTTATCTCTGCTTGATTCCTCAGATTTGAAGGCGAGAAAGCACTTCTTTATGCTTTGGTGCACAAAGCAAGCACAGGAATTTGCACGTCTTTTCATTTACTTTCAAACAACGAATTGTGGAATCTAAAATGTGGCCAAGGGGATTCGGCCATTTCACGCGTCTTCCCGAAGGGTGAGACCCTTGCAAGATTTCGCCTGCGATATCTCTAGCCAGCGAGCGTCTGTAGGAAACATCCAAGAGTCTCGCGCACGAGGCGGAAGTTTTTCGAGCCAACATGCGGTCATACGAAACCCCGAGCAGCCACGAAACGTTATTGTTTTAGGTCTAAATAAAAGGTTTTAAAGGTATATTTAACATCAGAATGCACTTTCTGAATTATTTGTTGGATAAAATGCCAACAATCGACACCTGAGTATGTACATTTCAGATTTGTGGCAATACTGTTATCGTCTGCTCGTCTGCCGCGGGTACGAATTACCGAAAGCCGTGAATACCACGAAAAGTCATGGTTTTAGGTCTAAATAAAAGGTTTTGTGTCAGTACTGTTATCGTCTGCTCGTCTGCCATGTATACAGCCACGAAAAGTCATGGTTTTAGGTCTAATAGGTTTTGTCAGCCATCTTTCTCTTGCCGGCAAAGATGCCCTAAAGGCTCCTCGGGAGTCCTTATGCAGCTGGTCACACTCGACTGTATGGCGGGCGGTCTTCCAAAGATGGTGGACGGAAATGAGTCAAATGACAGCACGTGCACGATATTTTGTATTCCAAATTTATCCACAAAGTACTTTTTACTTTTTGCATAGTTTTCAGAAACTACTTCGTTACAAAGTAAAAATGTTTTATGAAAAAAGTCACGAAAGTCAAAGTAAAAGTACAGACTTGCAAAAGTACTTCGTTACTTTACAAAGTACTTCGTTACTTTACAAAGTACTCAAATTTGTAACGAAGTACAAGTACTTCTTTACACCCCAGCCCTGGCTGGAAGGTTGCTGGTTCGAATCCTGGTATGGTCAAGGACTATTTCCTGGAATTATACACTGTGGTAACTCCATTCGGCCATCTCCCGAACATTAAATTGCCTGTCCACAATAACCATTTTACTGCAGCTATAAGTCTGGTGGTTCTTTTAGTGCATAGCTTAGTAATAGGACCCCATTCTCCCTATAGTCCACTGTCCTGATATGCATCCAGTTTGCAGCAGGATGTTAAGCAACCAATAACCAACCATCCTGCACATGAAAAATGTGCAGGATCCCATACTGTCACCACAGCTGTCTGTAGGTTCAAGGGCCTATGACAAGGTTTTCATTCATATCACAGCATGTGTTACAAGGAAGAATGAACAACCCCTTTCTTTCCTCATACAAAGCACGTGGACAAAAGTTTTCAGTGATGACGCTGTTGTTTTTTGCACTATATTCTTTTACATCTTTTGCTTTTACATCAGACAGAGTGATCGCTCTTATTTTATCTCATACCCTTAATTTTCAGTCCTTTGTCTTGCAAGTGATTATACTACAGTGTATTAACTTTAAAGAAAATTCTTTGAATAGTTATCACTGCCATAAAAGGAGAAACTGAAATGGCTTATTTCCATTTGCTAATTACTACCTACTGTGTACAGTTTGTAATGTTTACTCATTTTCTGATGGGGGGAGGGGGATTTTTAACTCTTTTGAGCCGCACAGAACGCAAACCTGCCACACCATTGGCGGGCCGACTGCCAGTTGACAGCCACAAGTGGCATATGCGTTATGAATTTTAAAGATTTATTTGCTAATCCTTTAAGGGAAAGAACTCTTACAATCGAAAGCTGAATCGTTTCTTCACGAGTTGCTTCTCTTATATTGTGTTTAAACTGATAATGAGACCAGTTTCTGACCATAATTCCAAGCGAGTGAAAAATGGCTGTGAACTGCATATCGACATATTCCCCGTCGCTTGAGAAATGCTAGATTTACTCTTCAAATTACCCGCTGATAAAGTGGATGAAGACAAGAGTATTTGTGCCTGAAAGACACAAGAGAGTGATTACGAAGAGAAAAACGAGGGAGCATGTGTTGTAAACAGTATCGAACAGACTGTGTATAAGGAATCGTGAGGACTTTTGGATTACTTCAACTTCAGTTGTGTTTCCATCAAAGAATTTATAAATTATGGAACAAGGTCCAAGAAACACACTAAGACATGAGTTTTCTTTGTTTATTGATGTTTGCAACCAAGTTTAAATAACGTTTCTATTGTTTTGGGGGATTTTTTTATGAATTTTTGAAAAAAGGCTAAAAATGCCCAGTCAGCCAGGACGGCTAAAGCTAGGATCGCTGCGGCTTAAAAGTGTTAAAGTAAAAATAGGCATGGCTATTTATACTATTTCATTATTTTTATTTTTTCAGCTCATGCTTGATGACTGGCTGGCTGAGGCACAAGTCACCAGCCCAAAGTTGTGTAATGAATGGCAAGACCTGAATTTTGAACAACTCTGCAAAATACACTAATTGTTCTGTGACATGGAAAACCTTATATAATCCTCTTCATTATTGGACATTTGCTCCATTGTAGATAAGGCCATTTTCTCTGCAAACCAAGACTTGTGAATGTCAGTAATCACTATGGTAGTTTTCTTTTATACCAAGATTTATCATGATTTTTCAAGGATACAATGGAAGAATTTATGGACATTAATAACAGTTAGCTCCTTCATGCTAATTAGACCACCTCAGTGGTCTCATACTTATCATTATGGCATCTGCTTTTGAGGTGGGAGATAGGTGGTTTATACCCTGGTGAAGTCATGCCTAAAACTTAAAAACTGGCTATTTGGTAGCTGCCCTGCCAATGATAGCTGTCACAAAATGGAACAGTACTAGGACTCATTAGCCAAGTGCCGGTATATACTATAATCTGACTAAGTGGGACTGAAACCTGTTTTGCGACAGCAGTCCCAGCGTGGCAGCATGTTGTCTGGAGCAACACCATCCTGATATGCATCTCATTCATGATAGGATATTCAGCAGTAACTCCTAACCAAAACAATCGTCAGGATAATTAAAATCACTGTTGATGTCTTAGAAGATGGGGTCACCAAAGCAAGTGAAAGCAAAATTAAAGTCTAATACTATTGTTTCTACCCATGATAGACAGAAATTTTGCAACTTTAATATTGATTTTTTTAAAAATCCTCTCTACATTTCACTCTAAAGATAAGTGGGTATCTGTATTATGTCATAAGATGGGTTTCCTGACTGTTACTGTCTTTTATAGTTTGATTCTAGAATCTGAAAATACTGTCCCACCTGTCAGATTCTGATCGATTTTTTTCAAAGACCTACATAAATGCTTTGAAAAAAAGTTTATTGTGCTTGATTGCTGTTCATTCCACTTGTCCTTTAATTTGACATAAGACATTTGATACATCATACAAATGTGTGCTTTAGGCTGGAAGCATATTATGCTTATGAAAAAGATTTCATGTCCAGTCTGCCAATACAATTTAGGCAATCCTGTTAATAATGGACCCTTGATTAAAAGGGTACTGATACCCCTTCACTCCCCTATCCCCACCTCTTTCCAAAATGTTTGTAAGAGGCATGGTTGGTGACATAAATACAAAATGTAGTACTAACCAAACTTAAGGAAAATATATTCTATCAAAGCTTGTGGTGAGCATGGATATCAGACAGCAGTTCTTATTAAGGAACTGACCAAGCATTAATTTTAACTTTCTGGGCTGAGATCATTGGCAGAAACCCTTGAAGCTGCACAGGGTTTACACAATTTAAAAAACACAACTTGAAAACTATCACACTTATAGTAATATGCTTTATATGTTTGGAAAGATCTATTCTTCCACATCAAAATGCACATAGTACTTTTATAAATGTCAAAACCAAATAAACCATTTTTGTCATCATAAATTTCTTGTTGTTTGTGCTTTGAGTATGCAGACTTTCAAAGTAGTTTTGAAGTTAGCATTGATAGTATGAATGGTTTTTACGTGAATACATTTGTATCTGCTTTATACTGTGGAAGGCATATATCAATACAGCAATGATATAAACGCCCAGGAACCATGCAGCATTATTCATTGAGAAAGTATATGGGTTTTACTCCTATATTGAGAGAGAGACATTATCAGTAAAATATGTCAGGAACTGCCTTATTATTCAGGAATCATATGGGATTCATCTGGGTCCTATTTTTGAGAGATCCACCTCATCAGGGAACCATACCAGAATTATCCAGGCATTGCCTTATTATCTGGGATTCTATATGGGTCCCACTGCTTGCCCATTTTCACTTTTGGGGATGGGAAAATCATGTATGTCCCTGTATATACAGGTCTCATATGGGACTAATAATCTTGTGTTTATGGAGCAGTACCTATGCAAGAAAATCATCCAATCAAACCAAATGTTCAGTTGTTGGCTTGGGAAAAAAAGACACCTGGCAACCCTGAAGAAAACACTGAAGAAAAAAGTACGCCCCCCCCCCCCCACACACACATATCCAGTTATTATGGAGCCGGCATTTTAACTGACGCTACATTTGAGTTTTTCACTCGGGGGTGGGGGTGGTAAACGCGAGCGTTCGGTTCGCCAATCGGGTCGCGGTTCGTATTTCGAGTCACTTTCCGATACGAACAAAAGTTCGTAAATCGGAAAGTTAGCAAACAGAGGTGGTTCGTAAGCGGGACCTCATTCATTGTATCTCATCTGTATCTTCATCATGCGTCTGTAGTTTCAAATATCCACTAGCTTTGAACGACGAACGTTAGTGATTTGACTCAATTTTGGTTGTTTGCTTTTTGGTTCAATTTAGCAGCAGCACTACGGTACAGCCCTAGACTGGGTTGCATGGGTGTTCGTGTCTCCTGCTTATATCAATATGTAGGCGAACGAGCATCACGACTGCTTTTACCACATAAGTGCAGATATAAGACCATTCTGCTTCATATTTTTGATATTGATATTTCATACAATTAATAAAGAACAAATGAGGACAGAGCGCTTAAATTATCGAAAGATAACTCCAACAATTACAAAGATACCGGCACCGCTCACACATACATTTTATATACAATAGCCGTATGCAGACGTATTTCATAGAACTTGTTCAGCAAGCCAACCCAAACCCGAAGTTGTAAAAGACGATTTATCAAAGAATATTATATTCTGAACTTACCTGTCCGGTATGAGTTACTTGATTTACATGAGGGCCTTCTGTACTAGAAGAAACAGTTGTAACGACAGACCTAACTGCCGCTCCCGAAGAGGTGGCCAGTTTCAGGGTCACTCTGACGAACGCCATGTCCCAAAATTGGACAGGGAGATAACCGCACTAATGACACTAACGAGTTATCGTTCCTACCTATGGCAAAACATTATGCATGGCTAGGCAAACTACTCTTGATATCTGCCCTTTTTATAATATGCTTCGTACTACTTTGTGAAAAGAAACAAAATCATTGTGGTAGACAGTTGTTGTGTTTATTGGATGCCATAACAGACAGGATCATGAGAGGGATCGGCGGTTATTTTCTGTTCCAGGTATTGCTAAGTGCGAGGCGGGTTGCGATGCGGGAGTTCAGGGCGGATTGGTAAAAAAAAAAAAAAAAAAAAACCCCGGTCGGTAAAAACACCGAATCGGTCCGAAACACAGAATCGGACACAAAACACAGAATCTGACTTGAAAACACAGAACTGGACCGAATCGGACCTGAAAACATATAGCTAAGAAGATCGATGCCGATCACTGCAGAGGATAATTGTGATCGATGGAAGTTCTCGATTTGTGCCAGTGTGTGCTATAGAGTACTATAGCTTATCCGATTCGGGTCCAATTGCACGGGTCCTATTTTAATCGATTTTGTAAGCGGGCGTACATGATTGATAATAATTGTGATCGATTTTCATGGCTAAAACGTGATCGGTGGTGGTGTTTTTTGTGTCAATGTGCGATAAAATTCCAGGATGTCCTATATTCGGGTCCAATTTTCACTTTATTCGATCCTATTTTCATTAATTTTTTTAAGCTTCTGTATGCTTGACTTTGTATGCTTTTTCAGAAGTGGTTGTGAGCGTGTATGGAGCGTGTATGGAAGCGTGTGCTTCTATTCCCAACAGCCCAAGTTCGTACGTACGCACTGGCATGGGTGTTCACTGTTTGCATATATATTTGTGTCCGTGCGAGTGCGAGTATGTGCGCGTGTCAGGTCGTGTGAAACAGGTTGATTAATATCGTGTGAGAAGGATGTAAGTAACATTGCATTTGCACTGCATTGATAAGGTGAGGGGTGGGTGGCAGTGGGATTTATTGTCTTCCCACGGATAAACAAAAGGCCAGGGCGGACTACCATAATAAATAAAAGGTTATTTTAATCCACGCTTATGTACTGTAGTTAAGCGTTATCCTGAATATTGTGTGACAATATGGTCTGGAGTTTATGTTGATTTTGAATCCAATGAAATATATATGTCTGACAAGGTATACGTTTGACTAAGTTCGAATTTAGGGGCCCACTGTGAACGATTGTTCTCCTCACGTGTGCCAGCTATAATCATGTGTGCCATCCTGTCTGCTTTATTTTCGTCCGATTATGTCTGATTTCGTGGTGGTCGAGTCCGGTCATATGTAATCAGACATGATTAGTAGGTTGGTTTGTGGGCTAATTGATTCATTACCCGTTAAAAAATACAATCGGGCGTACTGATTAGAGACGATCGGATTAGATTTCTCTGGGTGAAGCATGAGCGATGGAAGATTTTTTTAATGCCAGTGTGTGCTATAGAATCTCACCGTCCGATTCGGGTCCGAATATTTGTCATTTTATTCGAGGGCACGAGTCCGCTTATCATCAATTCCTTACATGGTAAAAACAATGTCAGGCCTAAATGATCGATCATGATCGGGATGGATTTGTTTTCGCTAAAACGTGGTCGGTGG
Organism: Lanistes nyassanus; assembly: GCA_004794575.1. Taxonomy (NCBI): domain Eukaryota; kingdom Metazoa; phylum Mollusca; class Gastropoda; order Architaenioglossa; family Ampullariidae; genus Lanistes; species Lanistes nyassanus. Next base: position 49,186 of record SMGT01009384.1, read on the forward strand.
AGGTCTTTTGTGCCAACGTGTGCTACATACCCAGCATGTCCAATTGGGGTCTGATTTTCACTTTGTTCCATCACAATGGTCCGATTTTTTTTCAAGTGGAATATACTATCGTGCGTACCTGATCGGTAATGATCGGTATCAATTTTCTTGGTTAAAACGTGATCGATAAAGGTTTGTTTGTGCAAATGTGAGCTTCAGTCTCAGCATGTCCGATTCGGGTCCTATTTTCACTTTATTCGATCGTACGGGGCCGATTTTTATCTATTTAAAAAAACGGTATAAAACTTTAAAAGTACAATTAGGCCTGAACGAATAGGATCGATTTTCTTGGCTAAAGCGTGATCACTCCAACAAAGGTACTGGCAGATCCGCCAAGTTCCTTTCTTTCGGCCCTCTCTTTGCTACGTGTTTGGTAGCATTGGTCACATGCGTCTGCATACGGTTATGTTTGAGCGCTGCCAGTACCTTTGTTGGAGTTATCTCTCGATAATTTAAGCGCTCGGTCCTCATTTGTTCTTTATTAAAACGGATCGATAAATGTCAGTTCTGTGTCAACATGTGCTGAGTCTCGGCATGTCAAATTTTCATATTATTCAATCGGACGGTCCCGTTTTAATCGATTTTTTTAAATTTGGTATATACCTACAATCGGGCCTGAATGACCGGGATTGATTTTCATGGCTAAACCTGATCGATGAAGGTCAATTTTGTGCCAGTGTGTGGAACAGAGTCCTAGCATGTATAATTCGAGTCCGATTTCCAATTTTTTCCATCGCACGGGGGTGACTTTCATCGGTTTTTGAAGGGGTATAAGCGTACAATCGGGGCGTACCGAATCGATAACGATCGGCATCGATTTTCTAGGCTAAAGCATGATCAGTTATGGTCAATTTTGTGACAGCAAGTGCTAAGTAGTTTCAGCATGTACAATTTGGGACCAATTTTCATTTTATTCGATCGCACGGGTCCGATTTTATTCGACTTTCTAAGGCGGTATAAATGTACAATCGGGGGGGGGGGGGGGGGGGG